>JBBIGA010057772.1:0-10000 GCA_037576975.1 Alestes dentex
GAAAGGGAACAGTACAAAGGTGAGAGATGCAAAAAAATAGAAGCTATCCAACACAACTGTGTAGGATAAAATATATATATATATATATATATATATATATATATACACACACACACACACACACACACACACACACACAACACACACACATACACATATATACAAGTTAGTACATGTATGTTTGTACACATTGGATACGTGTTCTTACTGATGTTTGGAAATCTGGGTGCATTAAAGCTAAAATGGTGACTTATTATATATGTAGCAACAAAACATAAAAAATGAGAAGGCACTATAGACAGCCAGTACCAGTATCTTATCACAGCTAGCAGAACATGCTTGATGTTATAAGAGAGAGAGAGAAAAAAAAAAACAATTCCAGCCCAATTCTGTTACAAATCTAGCTCAAAATATTGCAAAACTTTATAAGAATAAATGATGTTGGCAGAAGAATAAACAGCTTGCTAACCATTCAATAGATCTTGTGTGCGGGAGTCGCTGTAAAGCTTAGTGGTTTTAGAGAATAAAAGTACAGAATCAGGATCAGTGTCGAGGTTTCCGTTTCAGTATTTAGTGTAAAAGGAAAAGTGGTATCATGTCACAGCTACAGCACGTTCTGTCTGGCTCGACACACACATACATGCTTTGTTCCTGGTATTTTACCTCTCAAGTCATGCCTTCCTTTCATAGCCCCCCACCACCCCTCTTTCTCTCTGTCTTTTCGTTGACATCGGTATTCTGTGCCTTTGGCTGATGAATAAGTGTCAGGTCAGTAATGGTTTCCGCAGTGTTGGAGTAGGACTCTGATGGCTGGGTAATTCACTGGCCTGGGACAGGGGATCAGCAGAGGGGGTGTGATGGATCACCGCTGAGAAAAGGAGGATGGGGTGGTGGAGGAGAGAGAGAGGAAGAGAGAAGAGAGAGACAGGATAGGAGAGAGAGGATAGAAAGAGAGAGAGAGGGAGAGGAAAGGTCTTATGTGGACTGCGTTTATCACAGGCAGGTTAATGGAACTCTTTAGAATTGATGACTCTACCTAACCTCCAGCCCCCTGCAGCCTCAGACCAAACCAAATGAACACAAATTAGTAGTCCTGCTGCCCGCATTGTACATGTCCGATCATGCTTACAATCATAAGCAAAAAAGAACTCTACAGTATACTAATGAAATGAACAATAAAAATAAAACACAACTAAAATTCTTAAAACCTTCTTAAGATTCTGGATTCCTTAAAGACTTCTGCAACTGAGACTTAATGAGTTGTTATTCCATACAGATTACACATGGATTCCCATATGCGCCATAGATTATACGTTGCTCTGGATAAGAGCGTCAGCTAAATGCCGTAAATGTAAATGTAAATGTAAATGTAAATATTCATAGATTTCTCATGTATTACCCATAGATGATCAACTAGTCCCCTATAGATCACCCATAAATCCTCCTTAAATTGATTACACATTACTCACAGCCCCATCATACGTACACATAGATGCCCTAAGATCCTTTATACATCCCCCATAGATGAGTCGTAGATCACCCTATAAACACCAATAGATTGTCTGTAGATCCCTCACGGATTAACTATACAGCCTTTATAAATCCCCAGATTTATTATAGTTCACTTGCAGATTAGGTTCTACATATATCACACATATATTAACTATACATCCTCCATAGATTGCCCATAAATTAACTAGTTTTGTCTTAGATCACTATATATATATATATATATATATATATATATATATATACACTGCCTATCATAGATTAACTACGTATTCTTCATAGATCCCCATAGATTATCTATAGATCTAACATAGACTAAATTCTGATCCTCCATAGATTAAATGTAGTTTACAGATAGATTAACCATAGATGACCGATACAGTTCCCATATATTCCCCATGGATTACTCATACATTATTCATGTATACATTTTAAAAATCACCCAAAGATTACCCATAGATTATCCATAAATGTCTCATAAATCTCCCATAGATGTCCCCTTTCCAGAAGATCCTGCAAATTACCACCTATATATGGATCAGTGGCTTTAGCTTGATACATTGTACTTATTGGTACTTTGTGAAGATAAATCACTGCACCAAAAGTCTTTCAGAGTTTCTCATGCATATGAGCTTTCTGAAGTTCAAATAGTGGCTGAAGCCTGTCCTGATTGCAACGAACTGTAAAATTAGTAATGCCAGGAAGATAAAGACAACTAATTAACTCATGCTGTGCTTAACCAACTTCACAGTGAAGTTAGTTCTACTGAAATATAGACAATTTCAGACAGCCTTCATTATGTTTCACCTAAATTAGTGGCTGAACTGAAAGACAAACATGTCAAGTTGCACAGAAGGTGCTCAGAATAGCCCAACCATGTTTTTGTTGTTAATCATGGGTGCCATGCTGTGAAAATGTCTTCATTCAGATTTAACAGCATTTGTGTGATGCCGTTTTCCCTCCTATTGCCTGCTGAGGGTAGTGGAAAGCTGAAAGGGGGGAAATCTTCAGCAGAACCCTCGTCACTCATTCTGATTCAATCATGCACACACTGTTCACGATCACTCTCTCACACACACACTCACACATTGTTGCTTGTTGCCCCTGTGAAGGCCCTAGGGACTCTGAATATGTGTTGTAATGGGATTGGGCTCCATTACTGGAGACCCTGTTTTATTAACCAGGTCTCAGCGTGTGAATGGTGCTGAAATTGAGCCGTATTTTTGCGGGCAGGCTGTATATCACCCTCAAAATTACACGACCACAATAAAACAGGTTTGATAGCTGAGGTTGTGATTAGGAAAAGAACGCTGGGATAGCCGTGGGTGAATGCTCATGTGCAGTTTCGCCACCTCTCTGGGCTTTGACCTTTGGTCACCAGGGGCAAGGATAGCATTTTTAATGCGGGGGAACGAATTGCTGGTGGCGGTGGGTGGGGCTTGGGGCGGGGGACTTTGGGGCGGGGGGGCTTGGGGTGGGGGACTTTGGGGGGGGCTTCAGGGCGGGCACCAATGAGGCAGCTCCTAGGTCTCAGGACCCCAGAACACAAGACGTGCTGCTAGGAACTATGTGCTTGAAGAGAACGGTAAATGGAGTGGCATGTTGAGGTTTTCAAATTAAGATGTACACATCCACCCCCCCCTCCCATGTTGATCACCCAAGTGTTGCTGAGCAGTGTTTCTAAAATTCAATATCTTGAAATTTTCCAAATATATAATTTTTAACCTAGGATTAATAGGAAATTCCACAGTTTTTAAAAATTTAATTTTTGTCCAAATTGCTTCTAAAAGCTACCTCACAGAAAGTTGTCACATGAAAGGGGTACGAATGCATTGTCAGATACCTTGTTGATATAGTTTTTGACTTCACAGCTATTTTACTAATGTTAATTTAAATATTAGTACATTTAAATATAAAAACACGTGGTGCACTGGTGGTTTTGCATAGTAAATAACAGGATTATATTTCTGGTGTAGTCACTGAAACCCCTGATTCCAATTCTGAATCCTCTACAGTGAACCACTTCACACCAAACCACTCGGAATGACTTTCATCTCAAAATAGAATCCCACTATTTGGTGAAAGAACCTTTTACATTTTATTTCATCACGTAGAATTCTAGCATGTGTACGGTTTGTCTTCTGTCTACTGCTAACCCAGAGGAAGATTTCGCAGCTTTCATTGTCTGGTCAGAAATCTTATGTTGATGTTAAATGGAGCTCAGTTATGTCTAGGAGAAATAGGCTGGAAAAAGAAAAGAGTTTATTTGGAATTTTCCTTTCCTCTCTGAAAGCCTAAAATTCATGTAGTTTAGAATTGTCAGTTGTTCAAGATTTCAGTGCACTTGACTAGACTAGACTGACTAGAACCTGCCTTTCCGACTTGTTGGAACGTGGTCAGCGGAACACTGTGACATCAGTCCCATCTTTGACTTCGCACTTCCAAGGTAAATGGATCACAGCAATGTTTACTGCAGCTGCATGAATTATTAGGGCCAGTACCCACCACTGTTTGGCTACTAGCTCCAGTAATGCGTGGGTATTTATTCAGAGTTTAAGGAGTTTAAGGAGCATTTCTGCTCCTACTAGAAAGAAACAAGGAAACCCCCTCAGTTTCAGAAGTCGAGATGATGTTCTGAGATTAGAGCATGATATCAGACCAACGTGGCTGCTCAATAGTAATAAAACTTCTCTATATGCTTTGGATCAAACATACAAACATTGGTCATTGGTCTGGAACACTGACTCACTGTCTGAGAGGGTAATTTCCGTCAGTAGCAATAAAGTTTTCTGATTCTACTGATTCTGATTCTGAAATATGTCAAGGTCAACGCTACCACTAATATCTCTAACAAAACAGCAAAAGGAAGCAAAAGAGTAGCAACTCACTCATTTTCTGTAAACCCTTAATCCACACTAGGGTCGCAGGTACCGGGGTCAGTGGACTCAAGGCAGGGGCTCAACCTTGGGGCACCAGCCCACCACAGGGTGCACGTACACGCACCGTTCGCTCGCACACCCCAGTTCACCTGATGCGCAAATCTTTGGACTGTGGGAAAAAAAAACGAAGACCGAGGAAGAAACCCACGCCACCACGAGGAGAAGCAACTCTGTTCCTCAAATTAAATTGAAATTACGTGGATGGTGGTTTGTATGGTACTTTGTGCCCCAGATGTGAATTACATTAAATTAGCCAATACATCTTACTCTCAAGGTTAGTCTAGTGTAATAGCTATAATCAATCTTTAAAAAGTCCATTAACCATTTCTCTAGTTTTCAAAGATAGAGTCATAACTAATTCTTAATCATTACGAATGTATCATTTCAGGATAGTACTTCAAATGGATTTGATTTACATTTCCATCAGATTGTAGTATTGGAACTCTGTCAGGATAACCTCTGCATGTCGCTGCACTGGCTGGAGGTGAGCAGGTTAATTAGGAATGAATCTTTCGGAGAGGTGAGTCGGCTCAGCCCGTTTGTTCAGAAAGAACGAATTGTTTGCGGGCGACACATCACGGCTGCCGGCTCTGCCATGCGTTCACAGACGTGTCCCGCGGGAGTCTGCGTGTGTGTCCTGCATGTTAACACGTTCACGCCACCAATCGCGATTTCACGCTGAGATTTCGGCCTCCAGCTCCATCTCCGTGATTCCCCCCCTCCAGACCAAAACGGGCCGTAATGAGATTTCACTTTAATCCCAGCCACAATATCAGCAGATTACGCTGTTTCTGTGCTTCAGCGGCTCAGGAGAAAGCGCATTAGTCCTAATCTAAGTGTAATTGAGCTCTAATTCAATATTCAGCTCAGATGAATGTGTACATTCTTTCTGTATCTCTCTTATTCTTCTCTCTTTTTTCCCTCTCATTTTCTGCTGTCTGTCTCTTTCTCTCTCTCTCTCTTGGTCTGTGTGTGCTACACACAAAATCTGATGGCTGGAGGTGTGCGCGTGTGTGTGTGTGTGTGTGTGTGTGTGTGTGTGTGTGTGTGTGTGTGTGCGCGTGCGTGCGTGCGCATGTGTGTGGAGTGGAGAGGGAGTGCCAGGCAGCATGAGACGAGAACAAAGGAGTGACACGTTCATGTTTCAGAGCCGGTGAAATGAGGGAGGAACAGCGTGTTTTACTCTAAGCTTAATACCTACATAATGATGAATACATTACACTGTATCATATAAGACACCCTAAAGAACCCTAATGAATGAAGTCAGTTGAAAAGAATATACAGGCAGCATTTATCTTACGATTATTGTAGAATGGAGCGGCGTAAAATCCTTCTGAGACATACATTTGATATTCCTTCAGTCATATTTTCCTCTGTGTGAATTAAAATGACGATAATAATGATGGTGATGATGACGGTGATGATTATTATTATTATTATTTCAATCGTTTTACAGGAGCATCGAAGTTACAGGAGTACTGAGTTACAAAACTAAAATAAAATACCTTTCATGGACACTGGACCAGTTTCCTACTCTAAGATTAAGCCTAAACCGACGGTAAAAAGAATTTTCTTTAAAGATTCTTGATCAGCTTGGAATCGGACTTAATCCACGTCTAGACAACCAGCCTCAAGTCTCTATTTATAACTGCAGTGCTAGAAAACCCCGTGTGCACTGCTGTAAAATGCGAGCTACTGTAATTCTCACAGATTTTCTTTCTTCCTTTTATCTCCAAAAACTGAAATGCGCTCTTGTTACTTTGTTGAGGGGGAATCTGTGGTTTGGAGATTTGCTTTGCTCTGATGAGCATTTTTGAGACAAAATCCCATCTGCTTGTTACCGTGACAACCAGGAAGCCAGGGTCACCATCGCCGCAACAAGCCCGTTATTAAAGGCAGGAAGGTGTGGATGCAGCTGAAAAAGGGATTTATCTTTTTGCAGAACACACACACGAGAGACATAATATTGTGTTCTTATCTGCAGCAGTTCCTGGACTGTCAGTGTATCCGTCAAAAGTTTTAACACATCTCTACCTACGAAGAGGTTAATGATGTCAGCGCAGTTTTGAAAATCTGTGTGTGAAACAGAGTATAGAAGTGTAGAGCTGTATCACTGACACCCCTCTCACTCTCCTTTAAACATCTGTCATTTACCATCTTTTGTGGAAATCACTGTCATTGATTGTCATTGGTGGGTGACATAAAGTGAGTGGAGCAGGGGGCAGATCCATTCCCAAGCTTTTGTTTGCAGAGCTTCTAGGTGTTGTCATTTTGGGGGCTTATTTTGTTAAAGGACAGTGCAGCAGGTGAATATTAATCTAAACCACTCTTTGTAGTATTACAATTATACCTTGATAGAACTACTACCCCTCATTATATCCCTGCAATTTGAGTTGTGATTCTAAAAGCAGCTCAGTCCGTGTGATATCACAGAAAAGTGGCTGGTTCCCATTTTCTTCCCAATCAAGTTATGTGCAAACATTAAACAAACTCTCCCCCGGCCACACAATACCAACAATACTATGAAGGTAAAGCCTAACACGCACTCCCTCCGATGCCACAGCTTCTTTTCAAATTGCCACTAGTACAATGCAGGTACAACTCATTGCACAGCTCAACGCACTTTGAGATCACTAGCTGCCAGTTCTTTTACATCCTCTAACAGACATCTGTGTTAATTAGCATTCTGCTGAGTGATGGAGGAGAGGGAGGGCCGTCCTACTTACCCAGAGAGAACAAAGCAAATTGTGCTGTCATGGATTCCCAGCCATGGATGACTGTGGCATCGCTAGGAATCAAACTTCGTCTTAGACAGTTGTGCCAAAATGTTTCAAATTGTAATATCTGTTAATTAATATATTCTTTTAACAACTAGGCTTTAGTCTAGTACTAAAGGCCTCTTATTAAAGAACCACTAATAACAATAATAAACTTGAAATAAATCATGCATACGCTGAGCATTTTGGCTGCTCGGAACTGCAGATTTGGGGAAATAAAAAAAAATGTGAAGAGAATTTTGTCTTGGGAATACATTCATACATTAGCTTCTGCTATTCTACAATTTATATTTGTCTTAAACATGAACGTATATCATTTAAACAAGGCTATTAAAAGAAATTTTAACTAGAACTTTATGTAAAATACCACTAAATAAAAGATGAAGACCACTAAAGCAGTTTAATACCATTTTATTCAACATAACATACCACTTTGAGTCTTCTCATGCTTTTATTTTACAGAAAAGAAAGAAAGCAAAGTAGCCTTGTTTCAGTAGCTTAGATTACAGTGACTATTGTTGGCAACAGATAGATAGCGTAATGATAAAAGTTTGCGGGGGGGTGGGGGGGGTGGTGTGGGGTGGACTTTTTTGAAGGTAAAACATGGATAGAACATTTTTCACCCAATTAGCCTGTGTGGTCGGCGCTAACTGTAGTATTGGATTACTTTTTCCGTCCTACTTTTTGCCTTGTTTTAATCTCTTCTCTCCATTCATATCTTTGAGGCTTCCTTTAGTGTTCACTTGTGGTCAGTGGGTTATGGTCAGAGGGCCAGGTGTGTGTGATTTTAGAGGACTTGTGCTGTAATTGGCACAGTGGGGACAGATGGGGAATGTGTCAGTGGCGGCACACTCCAATTAAAGTCCTCAACATGTCCCAATTTCTCTGAGTTCTAAGATCCTATACTTTCTCTGAAATCTTAACATTCCTCGTAACCTTTGCGTACTTCGGGGGTATCATTAAAGTTGCAACAAATGTATAGTTTTGATTTGTTGATGGTAGGGTTGGCTTGTTGATGGGGCTATAGTTTTGATTTGGCAGTGGGGAGGGAAGAGTAGTTAAAATTGCAAGACTAGAATAGAGGGGTGCACAGTCTGATTTCCCTGCGCAAACACACTTGGTTTAACTTATTTTTTAACCTCCGGGTTTAGTGGATGTCTGGAAAAACTACCAAGTTGTGCTGAACACTGGCCCTTAAAGACCAAAGATGTGCAGTTGAGCATTAGAGTTTTGATGGTGGTTCGTTCTGTGGCTTATGGCTATGAAAAAATGATTAAAAAAAAATTCCTATATGGTGGTTGTATTTGTCCTCTCTTTCCTCCTGGTTCCAGGTATAGGTAAAGTGTTTTTGTTGTTTATTTTATGGTACGGTCTTAAACGTATTGAATCAATGCTCATCTTGCAAAAAGCCTCAGAAAGTGGTTGCACTCTTGTACTGAAGAGTTTGACATTATAATGCTTACAATTGATTTACTTGGCTGTAATCGTTTCCAATCACTTGTTACTCTATATATTCTTGCCTGTCGGAATCACATTATCAGCCCAGCAGGCTTGTATTAAGAACTTTCCTTACTTTTCTCTTAATGAGTGTTGCAGTACTAATTTAGCATAATGGTAGACTCTGCTGGGCTTGGCAGGCCGAAGCTCAGACGTTATGACATTACTTAAAAACTTCTTTTCT
Source organism: Alestes dentex (assembly GCA_037576975.1). Taxonomy (NCBI): domain Eukaryota; kingdom Metazoa; phylum Chordata; class Actinopteri; order Characiformes; family Alestidae; genus Alestes; species Alestes dentex. The sequence goes on from JBBIGA010057772.1 coordinate 8,907, forward strand.
GTATTTAAGGTTTGATATAGTCATATGATACACTGAAAAACATTTTCTTCCATTATCCTCTGTTTTTTCACGTAGCAGCAAATGTTATCATATCGTTTATGATTTAGAAAACTGATGTTTACTGGTCGTGTTTTTCACTGTTAGTATTCGTGTTGGCAATAGTTCAATTTAACAGTAATAACCCCGCACTGTATAGTGTACATGTATTAGACTGCCAAGCGTAAAAATCCTATCAGGGTACAATTCAGGGACAAGTGACATGAAACAAGCAGGTACAAACAGGGTCAGGGTGTTTGTTTTTGTGGCTCTCAGCAGTTGTACCATCAGTGTGTGTTCTGTGGTCAATTATCAGATGAAAGGTTTCTTTTAGAGTTTTTCTCCCTGAGGAAATCATGGCTTCCACTGTGATGAAGCACTTACATCTGCTTAAATTGAACCTGCACTGCATCGCCCAGGCCAGTATATCACACTTTACTGACCATATAAAATCTTTTATTGACTACATAAAAACGGACCATACTTTATTAACGGGAAATAATATCTATAATATCTGTCCAGTATTTCTGGTGTTTTGGTTTTGGGTGTGCAGGAGAGTTTCACACCACTGACAAGAGTTCACTCTCTACAGCGAACACGCCTCTGCACATTATAATGAACAGCTACTGTATTTTTTTTGCTGAATGTAAAATATTTTTTTATTTTCAGTTTAATTTTGTGTTCCAACTGTTGTATTCAAGCTTTATATGTTGTTGTTTTGGGATGCTCTGCATCTTCAAAATGGTATGTTTTAAAAAAAAAACAGCATTTTTTTTTTTTTTCATTTTTGGAGCATTTCTTTTGGTCTATTCATGGTGGAATTCTCACACAGTGTAAAAGTCAGCTGGAATTTTCTGATTATGAACGTATAATGACAAAGAAAACAACAAAAGAATGAAAAAATTAAAAATCATTTGCATTTTTAAATAATGCAAAACATTTAAAAATAAAAGGACACCTGTTAAAATAATACAGAATGCAGTAGGTACAACATCAAGTAAGAAAAACAGATCTAAGATAACTACCTGTGTGGTGTAAATCAGTCCATGGGATAACAG
>JBBIGA010057791.1:0-12590 GCA_037576975.1 Alestes dentex
TAAGGTCATGCCACAGCATCTCAATTGGATTCAAGTCTGGACTTGGACTAGGCCACTCCAAAACCTTCATTTTGTTTATTTAAGCCATTCCGAGGTGGACTTGCTGGTGTGTTTTGGATCATTGTCCTGCTGCTTTTTCACAAAGGGCCATGTAGGTTTGTATAGTTTTTTTTCCTTAACAAATAAAAACTGTATTTTGTTTTTACTTGGGTTATCTTTGTCTAATATTTAAATTAGTTTGATAATCTGAAACATTTAAGTGTGACAAACATACAAAAAAACAAGAAATCAAAAATACTTTTTCACAGCACTGTATATATAATTCAGTGATGGAAACAGAGTGTTCAAGTACTTCTAGTGCATATGTCCTATTCAGAATTTCACCCATATGTCTTTTGACTTTTACATTTTTATTAATGTGAACAAAATATGTATTTATAACCAAAAATATCACAATTTAATAATATTGGCATTTTGTTATTATTATAATTAAGCTCTGAGTAGTATAAATACACTTTTTGTACTTATAGCTTTGAAATTTCTACAACAAAAAGTAGATTTTAGCCCATTCCTGTTGGCAAACCATGTTTACTTTGTCAAAATTATAAGGAATTTTCCAAGGGTTTCACGTCAATAAGTTGGTTAGATCATGCAAGCACCTTCACTTTTTTGCAAACCAGTCTTGAGTGATTTTGGTTTTATGATTGCTAATGTTGCCTTCTTGAAGTGTTTGTTTTCTTTTCAGATTCAACTGATAGGATTAAATTCACCTCTAATATCTCCTGGTATCATAATCATGATCATGATGCTCCCACCTTCATACTTCACTCTAGGGTTCTTGGGATCATATACTCAGCCTATCTCTCTTGAAGTATGATGATCTGTCCAGGATTTTTTTTTTTTCACCTTTTTTCTCCTGATATTTCTTTATGTTTACTTTTAAGTTTGAGTTTCATTATTTCAGTGATGGGATGATTCTTTTAACTGAGGATTGCTTTGGGTGGCCTCTTCAATAAACAAAGCAATCGTCTGGAAGGTTATCTGAAAGAGAACAATGGATGACATCATGGGCAACATTGCCCTGATGTTTGAATTTCCCAAAATCAACAAAAGTGCCCCAACTTGACACACAAGTTCATTCTAAATGACAGACAATACGATATATGAGGAAATGTGCTGCTCAAGAATTCCTTTAACCTTCGCCCTCTCAGGGGAAACCCACCACAGTTGATATGTAACACACAGGGGGTTCTGGCATTAACTTCTTTGTCCTAGAGAAATATATGGTGACAGGAACTAAATGTCCAAAGTGTCAATGCTTCACATGTTATAATTTGAAGCGGTTACAGATATGCTGCATGATGCCTGAGCCATTGTTTTATGATGGCTTTAAGACAAAGGCTGACTTAAATGCCAAGTATGTTACAGTAAAAAGTATAAAGACATTTTCCCCATCACTGTGTTTTATTATGATGTTTTTGTATTCATATCTCAGTTTCTTTGAATCTACAATTTTGTTCATTTTCACCTGATATTTGTTTATGTTTTAATTTCATTAACTGAGGGTGGCTTTGGGCGGCCTCTTCAATAAACAAAGCAAACAACGCCTGGAAGGTTATCTGAAAGAGAACAACTGATGACATCATGGCTGACTTTGCCCTGATGTTTGAATTTCACCATAACAACAAAAGCAGCCCCAACTTGACACACAAGTCCATTCGAAAAGACGGAAAAAATGATATATGAGGAAATGCGCTGCTCAAGAACTCTCAATAATTGTTTTTCGGAGGAAACCCACCAGAGTTAATTTTTTTTCACATTTATCGCAATTTACCAATGTCAGCTTAGCATTTAAAAACTCAGAAGACACAGGTTGGTTCATTTTGGGTAGTGAATAAAATTGCTTTGTGTTGTTACTCCTGGTTCTCTACATTTCACCATTTCACATGAAACACCTCTGACATATGCAGAACAGTCATGCACTGATAATAACAATAATAATAACAATAACAATAATAATAAAACAAAAATAGGACAATATGTCCCATAGATGGTGCTGTAAGACACTCATCTGTTGAACTTCTTGGTGTGCTCTTCTGAACGTTTTCCTTCTACAGTTACTGTATTATGTTACCAGGAATTACATTTTTTCCGTCTCATCATATTGTCCTAGAATTTTCTATGACTCAGTTTCACAGATGAAACAGATTCCTTTCAGAACTGCTCCCTTTTTCCAAACACGTTTAACCGTAATTCCCCATTGATGGAATGCTATCTATGGTATGATGATGTGTTTGTTATGGGAAGTCCTGATGACCTTGCAGACTATATAAGAATGAGGTTTTCTACCTCTCACAGCAAAGTTTCAACCCAGACAGCTATAAGTCTAACTTCGAGCAGGTAATATGGCTTTTGTTTTTTGTATGTTACATAGATTATAGTGGGTTCATATAGATATTGTGATTCTATATATGGAATTTGCGCCATATATTTTATTGAACCTTACTTTCTTCTAATAAAGAAAACGTCTTAAAGGGCTGTAATGTTATAGAGTAGTAAAGACATGTCATAGAATATTAAAACGTTATTAAATGTAATTGGAGGCATTGTGCATTCTTTGAGTGAAATATATGAAATTGAAATGTATTTTTAAGTATATAATGCCTACATGAAAATGCTGACAGTTATCAACACTTATCAACACACACACACACACACATTCATATATATATATATATATATATATATAAATATACATCTATACACACAGGGGGTCCTCAAGTTACAATGGAGATCTGTTCTGTTGACATTAATGTAACCCGAATTTTGGTGTAAGTCGAAACACACCCAAGCTTAAGTTAATAACCTGTCCTAATACAGTTGTAAAATGTAAAAACTAAAAAATGAGTGTAAAAAAATTTGTTCAGAAACCATGATAAAGGCCAAAAAGTCGCCAAACAAAGCAATAGACACAGAACACTTGCGCTTAGATAAGTATAGTCCCTCAGTCATACGGCATGTTACTGTGGTTTCTGCGCATTCTGCATATTCTTCTGCCATGCGCCACTAAAGTAGTTCGCTCACATGAGCATCGTAAACTGGAAACACATGTCGAGAACTCGAAGACCCCTATATATGTATATTTATAAAATACATTAGAAAGTACAGACAGTGGATATAGGCAAGCCTTTAGTGTTCAGTGTTCCAAACAGCCTGTACAAGCTATTACAGGCAGGTGTAGCAAGAGTACAATATTTTGGGTATTTTCTGGGAGCAGTTTGTTTTTCTCAAGTGCAGTGCATGTTTAAGAAGTCCCCTGAGGGAGTTGGTCTTCCAACCATTTTGCGCAGGAATAAGATGTTTGAGCCATTAAGCCACTCATGCAAGACTTATGGAACTTTCTGCTACTGCATAAACAACCGAGAATAAATTTGCTTGTGAATGTGTGAAAAACAGAGAAGGTGGAAGGGGGAGGTGAAAGGAGGTTTTTAAGTTGAGGAAATGCCTCTGTCAGGGTGTCTCTTAAATGTTTGCACTCTCTCTCTCTCTTTCTCCAGAGGCCCACACTCCATAAAAACAGGCCTTCTCAACCTGACACAGCCAACATCGACTGCTGAGGCCCTTGAGGGAGTTTGAGGAAGTTCTCCAGACATGAGTGGAAAAATGACAGAGATTCGGGCCCAATATGAGCAGCAGGGCTATCTGACCAGCATTCCCATTCTCAGCACTGAGGAGCTGCAACAGGCCAGAGATGCCTTCGCGCAGCTAGAGAAGCAGTTTGGTAAGTTCTGAATTGTTTGAAAGTATTTAGAGTGAGAAAACACTTTCTTCTCGTATCATCAGGGCGATATTTCGTCTCACTGTGTACTATATGTATATGGCTGAGATGACAATGAAGCTTTACTTACTTACTTACTTACTTACTTAAACAATGCTGATGTTCAGTGGGCCATTTATTGGTCTTTAATATCATAAGAAAACACCCCCAAAATGCTAACTCCATACATTTTGCAAAAGAGAGGTTCCAAAAATGTTCCTTCTGAGCAATGTCACAGAGCAGCCACTTCTGGTTCCCTAATCCCTTTCAATGGATGGCTCTGAAAATGAGAAGTGTGAAGATCTTTTTTTAGGATTTAAAGAATCACCACATACGCTAAGAGACATTTAGGAACCTATAGGAACTCTCTAGGCATACTTGAAACATAGGGCAAACATAGGCAATTTTCTTGTAAGGTTGTTTAAGTTTTCAAATGGTGTACAAAAACAACTGGACATAGAGAGGTTTTCCTATCATCGTGTCACGCATTCGTTCAATCTGTTACAGGTGAGGACTACACCTCCTATAGCCTGCACAATGTCCACATGGAATACAAATGGGTCATGGCACTAACTAAACACCCGAGAGTTCTGGAGGCGATCACAGCAGTCCTGGGTCCTGACGTGATCCTGCTAGACTCACGCTTCATCTGCAAATACCCAGTGTCCAAACTAAGCCCTGCCAAGACTGAAGGGAGCAACGACATCATTCAGTACAGTCAAGAGAGTGAAGCAGAGAAGAACATGTCGGATCAGGAAAGTGATCCTGGGCTTCCATTCGTGGCCTGGCATCAGGACATGAAGTAAGTGAAATGTGACATGTTAAAATTATACTGGAGAATCAGTACACTCTACTGAATCATCATAGAGTTTGAGAATTAAGTATCATATTGTAAACCTGTACATACTGTCCATTTGGGAGCCACATTCTGAATTTATATCTTTGGTCGCAGATATTGGGGACTGGATGGAGGACCAGTCGTCTCGGTCTGGCTCGCCTTAGATGACTCTCTGGAGGACAATGGTGCCTTGCAGGTCATTCCAGGTAGAAATCCTGCAAACACATTTGTACATACTTCCATTCCTTTCATCTCAGTCCAACACTCTTCATGTAGTCTGCACATGTTCTCACACCATGGCAAATATTGCTCCTTTGGCTTAGTCAATGAGGAAAAGTTCTCTTAATGATATTTTTCCAGCTTCTGAATGTTCTAAAAATAAAAGCCCCTTTCAGCCTCTCCAAACATGAGTGTGCAGACGCTTCCTGTATAAATGGCACTCTGGAATCTGGATTAGTCTTTTCTGGACAGATTTAACTGTGTGTGTGTGTGTGTGTGTGTGTGTGTGTGTGTGTGTGTGTGTGTGTGTGTGTGTTTGCTTTTCCAACAGGAAGTCACTGCTCTGGCCTTTTGCCCCACCGTCAAGCCAAACGTGTTGGTAACATGCTGAGTGTCAATCAAGAGATCTCAGAGGAGCTGGTGCAGAAAGAAAACAAGGTGCTCTGCCCCCTCCTGGCTGGACAGATGTCTGTAAGTAGCAGCAAGCATAATGCCTGTATGCCTGAAAAGACACAGCGTTTCATGTCTTTCGGCATCTCATACCTCAATATATCTTCTACAGAAAAGACTAGTTATCCTTTGCTTTGAGGGACAATGTCAGAATTAATTGTCCGGCCCAAAATTTACTCTTGGAACAAAAAAAAAGTTTTTGTTCCAAAAGTGCCAATCTAAAACATTATACAGCTGTCCAGGCTTAGTTAACTTGCGAAGCTTTAATGGTGAGCAAGGTCTTACAACACCATGTTAAAATGTTCGGTAACATTTCCCTGTAGGGCACAGATTAGAAGGATACATGACACATTTATAAGCTATTCGTAACTGACTAACTTAAAGGCATAAAAGCATCAGCTTTAATACTTCCTAGAGTGAAACTGACTAACTGTTTTTTTGGGTCAACTTTTAAGCTTTCATAAAGGCAATGTAGATTCAGGTCAGTTATCAGCATAAAGGTCTGTAAGTGTTACGTAGCCTTGAATAGTAGTGAATACTGCCCTTAAGTAAAGTACCAAATGTTTCCCACACAAACCATTTGAGGTGGATACACAACTTTGTGTCAGTCTAATGAATTTTCTGAATGAATTTCAAGACATTAAGATGTTCTTTTGATACCCCTTTATGTAGATCCATGACGGACTTTTGGTCCATGCTAGCGACCCCAACACATCTGAACGGAGGCGCTGTGGCTTTGTGATCCGCTATGTTCCTACTGCGGCTTATCCAGTTCAGGTGAAAATTCCCCACGTTTCATTCAATACTGGGTGATATACTGGTAATGGATTTTTGATTTACAAAGAAATAAGATTCACAAATATGAAGACAAGACCTTCTTTGTGTGTTTCACAGGATCCTGACCGCCCCAGGCATTTCCCTGCCACAGTGCTGGTTAGTGGCCATGACGAGTTCAACCACTTCACAAACCAAAAGCGTGAAATGTGACAGTATTACTAAAATATACCGTACGACTGTATTGCACAGATATCCACAAGAGTACCTGTATCTATTTAAAGTGGCAGCATAAAATTGAAATGTCTTTACTTGCAGTTATTACTGACGAAATCAAAGTTATGGAAGAGTACTTTATGTAGCTTCTGTCTATGGGACTGTATGTCTTATTGTGCATGTGAGAGTTAGGTTTGCGGTAGTTTGTAACCTTATGTGAGTTAAAAATCATAATAAATTATTTAACATGAACTACATTGCCTTGACTGCATTTTTACACTGTTTTATCATTTGCTCTCACACTTAGACTCAAAATAGCTTGCTACTGAAAGAAAAGTGTAGTCTTTTGGAGGCAAAATCAGAAATAAAGCGGTTACGATGTTTATCACAAAAGAGGGGATACATATGCTAGGAGCATTTCCAGTGGCTGCCAACAAATGACATCATAACTTTTATCCTTTTCAACACGGTTAAGGCGTCTTGAACATATACTGGATATGATCGGGATTAACTGGGATTAAATTCTGAAAAAAGTGACACAGTTCTTGAAAATTATTTGAAAATGATAAAGGAAAATTTTTTAAATGTTGAATACATTGCAAGAAACAAGGTCTTAGCAAGCAAAATGATCATTGCACCAAATCTAGTACATTTATTTTGTGTTACAAATCACTGAGTGTGTGATCGCTTTGCTTATTTTATCAGTATCAGCAAAAAAAAAACAAGCACAAACAGTCACTCATCGGTTATGGTTATGATTAATGTATCAGTAGCAGTCATATTAAAGCAGAGCTTCTTGCATCTTACACTCTTTCACTCTTTACTCTGTCTTACTTCAAGAATTAAAAAATTTGAAAATTGTAAATAAAACACTTTAAATTTGAAACATGCTTACAAATTGCCGTGCACAGTTTTATTTATTATACTGTTATATTGTTCTATTGGATAATTATAGAATAATAATAATAGACATAAATAAGATACTGATTGTATGTGTTTGTGCTTGTGTGTGTGTGTGTGTGTGTGTGTGTGTGTGTGTGTGTGTGTGTGTGTGTGTGTGTTACCTTACCCACTTCCTAACCTCTCCATGACCTCTCCAAACACTATATAAACTATCATCAGTCTTGGCAGCCACTATGAGAGCACTATTACAGCAATGCATAACAAAACACAGTCATATTCAGACTATAATGAGACACACAGTCAAACCAGTCAGGCAGGCAAATAACAGCTGACTGACAGCCTGACAAAACCCTCACCGATGTGCTTTTTAAAGAGCGTGTGTGTGAGTGATTGATTTGAACTATAGATCTGGCCAATGATAAGTAAACACTTTACCAACATTGACTTAATGTTAGTAAATGAAAGTTGAATTAATGATAAAAGTAAAGTGGTCACACATGAACACCACAGCACACAGTGTGAATTTTTTTCTCTGCATTTAACCCATTCACCAAGGCAGGGAAGGAGGCTGTCACCAGTGAGGGGCACCCAGGGAGCAGTGTGTGCAGGGAGGGTACCTTGCTCAAGGGTACCTCAGTGATGACCCTATAGCAGTCCTGGGATTTGAGCCCACAACCTTCTGATCTCAGGGCAAACTCCCTAACCACTAATCACTTATTTGTAGAGTATATTACATTCTAAGAAAGACATTCACATTATTTAGGTGATACAAAAAGTGCTTAACCATTCCAGTTTTTACTGCAGGCAGCTTTCTGCTTCAGGAAATCAGTATAGTGTAATCGCTTACTAATGAATGGCAACGAGCCGCTAACGTGCTGGCTTATGAGTCAGCTATTAAAACATCTTACAGCTATTAAAAGATATTAGTCAGTAATTATTATAAAGTATTAAGTAGTTATTAACTACTTATTAGGACAGTAAAGAATTGAAGGGTGAAGTTGAAGTTGTTAAACGCTTACTGTACAGGAATGGCTCCAGAAGAGGTGTAGTAAAACTTTAGTTTCTAAAAACACAAACACACAACTTTATGAAGCATGTTCAACAAAATTATTTGAAAAAGGCCTCAGATCGACCGACTGTATTTGTCAACACTACACCTAACACTAACTGCTAGAAGATTGAACTTTGCTCATTAGCAGCATCTTTACTTTTAATAAGTAAGTAAAGTGACCTTATATTCACGCGTGAACACACTGCAGCACAGCACACAGTGTGAACAATGTGAAATTCTTCCTCTACATTTAACCCATTCACTGAGTGAAGCAGTGGGCAGCCAGGAACACAGCACCCAGGGACGGTACCTTATTCAAGGGTATCTCAGTGGTGCCACTGGCAGTCCTGGGATTCAAACCCACAACCCTCCGATCTCACAGGGGCACATCCCTAACCACCAGGCCACCAGTGGCCAATATATAGACTCCCACTATGGATTCCAGCAGACGATCTTCTGATTCATCTTACCGTTGAGCTACTTGCCATCTCCGCTTATTTTAGAGAACCTGTGTTTGAGGGGAGCACACTGGTAGTGTTGTATCCGCTCACTATTACAACAACACTACCGTTGTGCTCCCCTCAAACACAGGCTCACTAAAATAAACGGAGATGGCAATTCTCTGCCGTTTGGTATTAGATGCCAGCGCAACATTCAGCTCAGCCAATCAAACCACACCTTGCGATTTTAAACCAATCATAACATCACTATTATAATAATATCACTAGAATAATTATGGTTATGGTCTACAGCCATTTAGTTGCATTACAGAACTCCCACTGAACACAAATTAAAGGTTTTGTTTTGGGAAAAGTCCCATACTCAGCTAAAACTGAGATTTTGATTTGTCCTTCTATCTGACTGTTCATGCTCATAGATCAGCGGTCTGCGCAGTTTAGGTAGCAGGTCATCGACCCAGAACAACGTGGGTTAAATGGTTGGCCTGTGGCTCCTCGGCCCTACGTGCATACCAAACCATCCAGTCCCAGCCACAATAACTGGAAATAAATACTCAGGTTATACAGCTGAAAAGCAACATTAAGGTACTGGGTATGGGTTAGATGAATATATCTTCTTTCTGTAAAAATGTAGATTCTCTTCTAATGACCATCACACAAGGATTTGTATCAAATTAAGGCAAAAAACTGGCCTTAGTCTCAAATGATTCCCCACTCTCTATACAGCGTAGTAAGGATGTAATGAAATTTTGGCCTCGTCACCCCAGTAGTACAACATATGGCCAGTAATTAATTTAATTGTTGACATGTGGCTGAATCCCAAGTAGCTCCCAACTGCTAGGTGTATTATGTATTGTTTGGGTATCAGAGCCATTATTTTAGACCTACAGTACAGGAAGTGGATATTTTTTATGTTAGAGTTTATGTGTGGTTGCATAAGTAACACTAGTTGAGATATGTTGGAATAAGGAGTAATACTGGATATCCAAGAAAGAAACATATTATTTAAAATAACATGGTTCTCCCTTCTTTGTCTTGCCCTGTTTTCTCTCTCTGTTGGCTCCTTTCCTTTTCTCTTTGTCTTCACTTATATCTCTTTCTCTATTTTCTCTACCCCTGTCTTAATTATCTGGCTTAATTATAAATCAAATGAATGAATAAATAAGAAAATTAAAAATTCAGATAACCAGAGCGGCTTATACTGTTAAAGCCCCACTTGGCAAAGCAAAGGTGTCTGGCGCACCATGGCACCCAGCTTCACATTCTGCTTGCTAGGATGCCGAACACGACAGGTAAAAAATCAAAAATAAATAAATAAAACAAATAAATAAATAAATAAATGAATGAATAACATGATTGAGTGTAAAATGCAAATGATGCTACTAATAGGGAATGATATTTCACTGCAGTCTATTTATGACAAAAACATCAATTTTATTGACAGGTTTTGTCACAAAAACATTATTCACAAATGGCCAACAAGTTGGAATTACATCTATTAATGATTGTTTAAAGTCGCTCTTAAGTATGTAACATTCACAAATAAATACTACCCTCCCAGTAGAAATAAAAGATGGTACACACCTACAGAGATTTGACTAGGTAGGCCTGAACAAGCAATACAAAAACTGTACCAAATCAGGCTAGTTTAAGAACTTCTGTGACCATGACCCCCAGTCCATCATAAACCTCATGAACGGGGGCATTGCACATAAATGCACTGGTAGTCACCAGTTTATTCTTCTTATCCACATGTACTTCTCCCACATTCTTATTGACATGCTTGCTACCCAGCTCCACCATTGACTTAGCCACACCAGCATATGGCCACCTGCGAAAACAATGGAGAGGGGAAAGATCAGTACTGAAGATGGCTTCCTGCTAGACCATTTAATGAGCTCAACCTAAATACGTTGTTTTATTTTTGCAAATAATATAACATGATATAATATAATATAATATAATATAATATAATATTTCTATATGACTGACGGCCTATTAGCAGTACCACCACAGCCCACCGGGGGGGATGTGGCCTACAGGTTGAAAACTGTTCAGGCCAACGGCTCCAACTGTTCCAAGCCATTTTGGGTGTTCCATAGGGCAATTGACTGCCTTTGGGCTAATATATATTTAGATCTAATACATAGAATTACATTACCGTGTATGTGTTTAATAAACGTCCCTTGTGATGTAATTTTCCTCAGAAATGAGTGACGCCAATTGTGATCTAATTTCCCTCTGAAAGTAGTGTTTGTTGAAACAAGCCTTAATAAATGGTTGTGTACGTTCATGTCAAAAGTTAATATGCAGGCTCAGACATTGTGACCTTCAGAGAAGTGTTATGGAAATAGTTCTATTAGAAGCTAATATACGAAAATGTAGGTAATAAGGATGAAGGTCCCAATTAAGGGTTTTCCTAGAACTGTATTTCCAAGCAAAGAACCTTTTAGGAGCCTTTACTGTGTGAATATTTCAGCATGTGATCTACTTCATACTCACTTCTCACACTCGCAGTCATGGCCGACAGTGAGCTCGCAGCCAGGGATGGCCTTCGCAGCGAGTACTGGAGAGATGCAGCACATGGCGATGGGCCTGCCTGCCTGGTGGAAGTCCTTGATGACCTTTTCCACCAAAGGCTTCACTGAGTACTCTTTCCCTTTGGTGGCCCAGTCGCTAAGGTTCTTAGCTGCTCCAAATCCACCTGCACAGATCAGTTACATCTAGGGCTTAGATCATTTTTAGCTCACATTATCTGAAACCTCATGGGCTGCATCTCCAGAAACCAAATATAGATCTTTAGTAACATTGTGACTGTATAATGATATCTTATGTACAATATGTTTGTTCTGCAAGTTGCTGAACTGACCTGGAATGATGAGAACATCATGGTCAGCTACTTTCAACTTAGCCAGGTCAGTGATCTCTCCTCGAGCAATGCGAGCACTTTCTTCCATCACGTTCCGCTTGTCTGTCACAGGTTTTCCCTCGCAGTGGTTCACTACGTGCATCATCTCAGCATTGGGGGCAAACATCTGGACCTGCAGTGCAAAGTCGCATTAGAAAACCCTATGAAACACCTCACATGTTCACATTTCGCACTTCGGGTGTGGGCAATGAGGCACAACTAGAACATAACAAGTCCAACCCTCAGAGAACTCTTTTCAGCACCATTTTTGTATTAGTGTAGTTCAGGTATAATGTGTATGTGCATGTAATGAGAAACTCATTATCCAAATTACTGTGTCTAGCCAAGGGTGAGAACTGATACTGTACAATTGAAAACTGATACATGTGTTTCACACATGTTTATCCTTTACCTTAGCACCAGCACGACTGAGGTGAACCAGGATAGCAGAGGCCTCATGGACCTCAGTCCCATCATAGACTCCGCAGCCAGCAAGGATCATCGCTACACGCTTTGCCATTGTACCTAAAAAAAAAATCAGATGCCAAATGTTGGTCAGCAGCCAGCAATTGCATCATAAGATTCAAGAAGAAAAGGTGAAATGTTTTCCATCTTTTCCAGTTTGCAGTTTGCAGCAAATATAATGCAAGAGTATTGTATTTCATTCGTCTTTATCGGTTTAATATACAGCTGAAATGAAGCCAAGAGGTCATGTATCTGACAAAGACAAACAACGGTGCCCATGACACAGCATTTTACTGTGTTAAATATTCAAATAGATCTGGCAGTGTCTGGGGAGCTCTGCCCAGGTAACACATAATCTGGTCTCCAGGCAGTTTGTAAAAACAACAGGAGATAGCAGATGGGAAGACAGCCAAGTACAGCAACAAGGGCGCTACAATTCACCATGCTGTCGCCATATATATGTATTTTATTTATATATATGTGTGTGTGTA
>JBBIGA010057802.1:0-12589 GCA_037576975.1 Alestes dentex
ACCTGCACTGTTACAGATTCTCTCATCTTAGAAAGGAAACTGGCTTTATTTCACACATTTTCATTTATAGCTGTTCATTCAACAGCTTTCCAGTTTAACAAGACTAAAAATCTGCAGTTCGTGAAATCAAAGAAAAAGTGGTAAAAACCTGTGGTGCGCAAAAACTTTTGACTGGTCGTGTATTTTATTCATGTGGAAATTATGTACATAATGTAAACCAAGTAAATTCTCCCCTTTCAGCATGTCATTAATGTACATGTCTAAAGTACGCACTTTATTCGCCCATTAACCAGGACGCTGCTATTACTCTTAGACGGAATCTGTAATTTTATTACATTTTTAGTCCAAGTCCTGACTTGGACTTGTACTTTTATTTGATTTTCTCAGTCCAAATGCAGTTAAAATCTCAAAGAACACCCCACTCAGAAGCAAAGTGCAAAGGTGATGAAAAGAACAAAAACCAGGCATTGAAGCAGGCCGTCGTTTCGATGTGATGACGGGCTGCTATCGTAAACGGACACGGTGTCGCTCCCACACAGAGAACAATCTCCACCACAGAAATCACAAACTCCCATGGATCTCCTGGCCTCTGACGTGTAGGTTCTCACCGTCCTCCTCCCTGCAAAGAGTCAGGAAAGGGAACAAGGCAGAGGTGAGCAAGAGCTACTGAAGTTTAAAGTTCAACGATCTATAAATTAGATGTTTATGTTAAACTGCTGCTGATCATATGAATATATGAGTGTCAGCCAAATGCCCCCTTTACCTTTTAACCCCTTGAACCCTCTTTAAATCTGTACATACGAAGTTATACATACATACATACATACATATATATATATATATATGTGTGTGTGTGTGTGTGGGTGTGTAGGTGTGGGGGTGTGTGTGTGTGTGTGTGTGTGTGTGTGTGTGTCAGACATGCAGACATTTCCCTTATTATTTTACTGCAAGAATACTTTTACTGTTTTACCACTTTTATTTTATTCTACTTGTATTAACTGATTTTGTTTGCTCTGCAAACTTTAGGAGGCTCTAAGTCCAATAATTTTTTTACTGGTAATAATGTTCCATTGATATCTGTATATAACAATAAACCTGAAAATTGAATCTTGAAATTTGAATTTTTCCATTCGTTCCACAAACAGATTTTTATTCTTGTTAAACCGGAAAGTTGTATATATATATATATATATCACTGTATATCACTATATCTCACTATCTGTTTATAGCTGCGATTACAGTAAAGTTTCAAGCAAACGCAGAAAGGCATCAGTCTTTATCTGGATGCTCTGAGGAACTTACGGGGCTCATAGTAGTCATAAAGGGTCACGACTGCGTCCTGAACGCTGGTCACTTTGAACTCCAGTGAGGTTGGGACTTCAACACATTCTCCAGTCCTCGTGACCTGTGAGAGAAACAGCAGGAGAAAGGGTTCAGTCTTGCTGCAAGTTCATCTTCAGTTTGTTTTGCTTGATTTGTAGAGTTTGCAATGTTTTTAATTGTCCTACATTTTAGAAAACCTGCAGTAAAGAAACCATCAGTGTTAATGGAGAACATAATTAGATATTAATGTTATGAGCAACATGTACACACATTGTATCGGTGGTAAACAACTGAAGAAAATACTAGAACTTCTGAACCCCAATGAAAAAGGAATATATATAACAGTTTGGGTAAATTCTGTGGATCTGAACAAACCACAATGACAGGTCACTGTCTGAGGGTCATTCAACCATGCATTTTAGAGTAGCACTGACCAACAGCGTTGGGGGCACAGTACAGCTTTTTTCTGCAATAAAGTAGTGCAATGCATTACAGATAAATTCATATTTATTAAAGAGATTTTCTCAGTTGCACGTTACTCACTTAATGTTTCTAAAAAATACACTAAATATTCTTTAATAACAAATTATTTACACTATATTCATTATTCAAATCCCTTTGTTAGCCAGAAAATGTCATATTATGTTTCACCAGACAAGTGTTAGATATTTAATGAGGTATTAAGTGCTGAAACTGTTAACGAGTGCATTTAAAGTTAAAGACAGTCTAGAATTTGACTCTGCAGCACCAACAACCAGTTAATAGGAGTCAGACCTGCACTGTTACAGATTCTCTCCTCTTAGAAAGGAAATGGGTTTTACTCCACATATTTACGTTTGTAGTTGTTCAAGAATAAAAACCTGCAGTTTATAAAATAAATGAACTTTTGACTGTTTGTGTATATATGTATATATGTGAAGACAGACAGATATCATCTTGCCTGTCATTGTATGTAATTTGCGTGTAATTTGTAATTTGTCTTACTGTATGACTTCTTGTGAGCAGTGTGAGCGCAGGAAGCATTGTAAACTACTCAGTGAGTAATTTGTGCAAGTAAACATGCTAATATGAAACTGATGGATGAAGAACCCACACTGAAGCAGAGAGACCCGACCTCACCTACACTGACTGGACCGTTTTCTCATTCCTCTGTTAACGTTACATTTCAGTCCTATAGGCTTAATTTTTACAGTTTTAATAACTGTAAAAATAGTTCCTTGATTTTTCAGCCTTTTCCTCATTTTAAAGGGGCCCATATCACCAAACTTTTCCTATTTCTTTAGAAAAGAAAGGTTAATGTAGTGTGCAAACACTGTTAACATTTTGAAGTTTCGCTCAGTCCATACATACATGTTAAGCGGCCAGTAAAATGCGTGGCACACGTTCTAAACATAATTTACATCACGCACAGTGACAAAAGTCCCTTCATTTAAATGGACAGAAGGAGGTTAGGAAATTGAACATGCAAAAATGAAACTACATAAACATAACTGGTCCTCTGGGAAAAAAATAAGTGTAGATATGAGCAAATGTAGGAATTCTCTTTAACTTACTGAATACGTTTTTTGGAAGTTTAACAAGGTAAAGCAGAAGTGAAGTAATAAGTAGTGAAATAATGTAAGTGTGACTAATGTAAGTAATGTAATCCTATAACAAATTACATGTGAAGAATTATGCTTCGTACTAAATTGCAAATTTTTTCTCTTATTTTAAAGCTTATATCTATATTTTATTTGTATGTGTGTATCGTGTCTTTTGTGTCTCACTGCAAATACAGCACCGTGCAAAAGCCTTAGGCACCTGAGAAAATTAAAATCCATTTAACTAAGCAGTATACGCTTCTAAATTCATCCTAACTGATACTTCATTAGATTATATCAGGAGCTGCTGATGGAGTTTCACAAATCCATGCAAACGATGCAGGCATCAAGGTTGATTCTGGAACCGAACCTGTGTTCTCCTCACCAGCTCACAAACTTCAAGTATTTTTTTTTTACAAACATAACAAATCTTGATATCATTTAATGCTTTCTTGTTTATTTGTATATATTCTAATGCTAACTTGTATATTTGCTGGCAGAAAGTCAGTCACTGCTCAGATAAACAGTTTGCACAGGTGCCTAAGACTTTTGCCCAGTACTGTATATATCTGAGACGACAAAGTTGGATTTCACCTAGAATTTTGAGTTACTCTTCCAGCACTGCTGCCCAGCACTGTTGTCTGGAAAAGTCTTGCCATGAAATACAAGGGCATTCATCTCCTCGGTGAGTCACACTAGCTAGAAATTACTGTAATAGGAAGCTCACTGAGTCTAAGTAGAGGACGACTTTTCCTGGGGACGTCTCCACTCTCCTGACCAGGCCGTTTATGGGGACGCCGGACTGAGCCAGACTGAAGCCAGTGAGAAGTCCAACCTCCAGAATGGCCATGCCGGTCTGATCCAGCCCCTGGTCCTCTAACAGCCTGAGAAAGATATAAAGGAAAATACATGTTAAAAAGGAGGCTTTACTCCTTGAGACATTGTACTTTGTATTATAATAAATAAATAAATAAATAAATAAATAAATAAACTAGAATGCATTTCCATAAGAAAATGTGACACGTGTGATTACACGGTTATTATGGTAACTTTATACAAATAAATACATACATACATACATACATACATACATAAATATATGAATAAATAAATATTTAATCCATCCAACCATTATCTGAGCCACTTATTTTTAATATTTTATTCTTTAGTCTGTTCCAGGAGTCAAACACACGTCTGAAAACATGCACAACGGCTGAATCAGAGCTGCTAAAGGTTTGTGAGTGTGTATGAGAGTGTGTGTGTTTGTCTGTGTATCTGCCTTGTGACTTGGCAACCTGTCCAGGGTGTTTCTCATTTTGACCTATAAGTGCTCGAACAGGCTCCAGCGCCTCTCACCGCTTTGGTTGTCATGATCTTGGCTGGAGTTTCTCTGTATCTTTTATTTCCCAAAAGGCGCAAAATTCCAAACACAGGAACACAAAATGTAACGAAGGTTTCGGTCATGTAAGGTTCAGTAAACACAAAACCTCCACAAGAAGGTGTATGTGGTAGATTATAAGATAAGATAAGATGACCAGAGGTACCAGTGACAACCAGGCC
The DNA here is from genome assembly GCA_037576975.1 of Alestes dentex. Taxonomy (NCBI): domain Eukaryota; kingdom Metazoa; phylum Chordata; class Actinopteri; order Characiformes; family Alestidae; genus Alestes; species Alestes dentex. The sequence continues at coordinate 4,464 of JBBIGA010057802.1, forward strand.
AGGTCCACCACCTAAAGCTGAACCCCAGTAAGACCAAGCTCCTCTTCATCAATGGGAGTCCTTCACGTCCCTTCAAAGAAGGTAAGAAATCTTGGCGTCATGCTAGATGAAGAGACTCACCACAGGTTGACCCGATTTCCAGAACATGCAGATACCTTCTGTACAACATCAGAAGAATCCGGCCCTTTCTCACCACGAAAGCTACGCAGGTACTCGTCCAGTGTCTGGTCATCTCCAAACTGGACTACTGCAACTCTCTACTGGCTGGACTTCCACTGAAGGTAACTAAACCACTTCGGCTGATTCAGAATGCAGCTGTGAGGTCAGTCTTCAAAGTTCTAAAGTTCACACACACCACACCTTTACTACAGAACCTTCACTGGATCCCTGTGGGCACTCGCATTAGGTTCAAGTCCTTAACACTTGCTTTCAAGGCCAAGAATGGACTTGCACCCCCATACCCCCAGATCTGCAGAGTCCCTCGCTGCGTTCAAGCGTCGTCTGAAGACCTACCTCTTCAAGGAGCACCTTGGTGACTAAATATGCCTCTCGTTTCTGCTCATTTATCTCTTCTTCCCCACCCCCTCAAAACAAAAAAACAAACAAAAAAAACCCTTCCGTACTTTGCCTTAACTTCTGACATTTCTTTTACAGGTGTTGTTTAGGTGTACTTAGCCTGCAGTAACTTGATGAAATAGCAGACATTGATTTAAGTATAGCTTTACAGGTTTAAGGTACAGATGTGGTCTACTTGAGCACTAATTTACGTCGCTCTGGATAAGGGCGTCAGCTAAATGCCGTAAATGTAAATGTAATAAGGTAAGATATGATAAGATAAGATAAGGTAAGACAGCAGCTGGAAGGAAGGACCTGCGGTGTCTCTCCTTCACACACTGAGTGCAGCAGCCTGTCTCTGAAGGAGCTGCTCAGTGCTGTCAGAGTCTTCTTGAGCCAAGAATGCAAAGGCTGGGTATGTCAGAGCTGTAAATGAAACACAGATGTGGACAGAGACAGACAGAAAACCAGCCAGGTGGCATGTTGGTGAATGGACAAGAAACTCTGGTTTGAGCTGGACTTAAATAATACAGAGCTTTGAGACACAGGTGAGACTGACGGGGGAGAAACCAATATTAAAGTAACAGCGGGTACTCGAAGCTTAATACTCCAGAGACCCAGAAGGCTGGGGGCGTGGCATCTGAGGTGGCTGTGACATAGGTTAAAGATAAGCGCTTCAGAGAATGGATGGAATGGACCAATAACTAAGTCTTACTTCATGTAACAGTGTCAAATATATTTGTGAAAGTCTCGTACCAAAAACACACAGTAATGTAGACACTGTACATGTTGTAGTCCATAACATATATGTCCAAATTGAAGGCCTCGTGTATGTGAGCGTCTCGACGTCGTCGGGACAGCCCGCTGGTCTCAACGTTGTAGAACGCAGTGAGCTGAAAGGTCAAGTCAAGTCAATTCAAGTTTATTTTAAAATCCCATTATCATACACAAAGGTCGTTCAGTGTGCTTTACAGGAACAGAGTGAAATATGAAAAGTAGGACATAAAAATTGAACAACATTGGAAATAAAAGAATGCATAGAAAATCGATAAAAGAAGATTAAATGGGCAATAGGAGTGCAGATATTTAAAAGAGGCAGAGGAGGTGGGTGAAAGGAACAGATCTGTGAGTGTGGAATATTATTTAAGTTGAGTGTGTGAAATAACTGATCGTTTCCTCTGTTCCCGTTTAGTTCAAATCTCTTCCTAGTGTTTCCACATGAGCATCTTTCATCTGTTGCTGTTTTATTAACAGTCTCAGAGCGCAAAAAGCATCTCAAGATGTTGCCGATGTCTTGTTGAGGAGAACAATGCGAGTGCTGGGTACCGAAAGCTTCACGCCAGGCTCTCTGTGAGTGCCGTGAACAATGGAACATTTTCCCAATTACAGTCATTCTTTTCATCATCGCGGCTCGAGCGAACGGGCATTATGACGCAGGACGCCCTGCTTCCTGATTATCACTCGCAGCTGCTGGACCCCTGCTTTCATCTGCAATACCTTGTAAATTAGAATCTCCCAGGCATTGGCAGGCTCTCCTGAGGAGACCTCCAGCTGTCCAAGCATGAAGTCATGCTGCCTTAAATACACAGCTGGAATTCAACCCCGAAGGACTCTACGGGTCACAGCCGTGATAACTTTCAGGATGAACGGTTGTACTATAATTATATGTGTGACTTGTCCAGTTGTCCACTTGTCTGAGACTGACTTTGCTGTCTTCGTCAGAGTCTGGATGTGGATAATGAACGGCAATTCAAGATCAGTGGAAAGTGTGATATTTTTAGGTCCAAATTCCAGCATACACTGGTGGGCAAACAGCTTTTTGTCATTACTTGAACTTTAATAGCCTAGACTGCTATAGGGCCTACACTGTTAATGATTTGTTTTTACTGAATAAAACATTTCGGTGACCCTAACGGCATTTTACTTTTATGTAGGCCTATCAGCAATGGGTTAAAAAGTTCAGTTCAGTGAAAAATTAGTGTGTACAGGGACTTCAACAACACTGAAGCAGAAGCTTTAGCACTGGCTATAGCAGTAGATAGGAAACTATATAGTTGCCTAGTTAGATAAAGCCTCCTTAGAAGAATGCTTAAAAAAAGTTTTGAACATAATTTCTCTCTGTAGCTGAATGGGGTCTGAAGACGAATGCCCTCAAGCAGGAATATGGAGGGTGTAGATTATATTTCTGACGTTTTTGTTTATTAATAGCTGATCATCTTGAAATTTCAAGCATCGTAGAACCGGTAACTGGACATACGGAGTCATATTTTTTTCCGTTTATAAACTAGGCCTGCAACTTGTTCTGAAAGGCTTATAGAAAGTATAAAGTGTGGACAACTGCTGTGAAATTCTGAAAGCTGTGGTGATTTTATCATGCAGTCAAGAGTCTGCAATTGTGTGAGTCTGTAATTGAAACTCACTGGAATACAGAAATAAAACTAAATCTGAACTGCATCAAATATAGACAGCCCCATTAATATTTTGAATGACTAGCTAAATATAATACAATGAATTTTAAAATGAACGAATGAATACATGTAGTTAGTTAATATGTCTCATGGCAGTCCAGTGACAATTTTTATGCACAATAGGTTGAAGAGTGTGATACGGTACCTGGAACAGTGCAAATCCTCTTCCCACAGCAGACACTTGGATATGGAGATTCTCCTGGGCTTCAATCTGTTGAAACAGACTCACGGTCACTCACTGAATCCACACAGATTAAATGAATACAGAGTTAAGAGCAGTCAGTGCGGATGGTAACCTCTTGGCTCTGGTAGAGGAGGTAGTTGGTTCGGTTTATAACGAAGAAGGCTATTTTGTCTGTAGGTTTGGTCACTGTGATGCTGAGGTCAATTTGCTCCACACTGCTCAGCATAGCATAGGCTGATAGAGCCTGCAAAGCAATCACTGTGTCCTGAAAAGAGGAAAGAAAATACAAGTTACAGTCATGACACTGAGAATATAATATCAAGATTTGTTTTGTCTGTTTAATGCCACTTATCTGAGTAGTAAGAGACTTTCTGACAGCAAGCAGACAAGTTAGAATAAATGCAAGAAAACAGAAAGACAATAAATAATATTAAGATTTGTTTTATGTGTAAAAATTAAATAGGTTTTATGAGCTTGTTAGAAGAACACAGGTTCGGTTCCAGATTTCGCCTCTGCTTCGATTTGTGAAACTCCCATCAGCAGCTCCTGATTTAATCTAATGAAGTGTTGTCTGAGCTGAACCAGGTATTTGAGGTATTTGATGAAAACTACTGTGTGATTCTGGGCTTCCATGAGGAGGTCTGGGACTGATTAAGCAAACACGGACATACAATTATTATTTAATTTATTGTTTGCATACATTTAAAAGTTAGCTTTTAAAAACATATACTGCTTTGTATCTATTTCATGATAAAGGTCCCAAAGGAAATTGTACAACTACATAATTTCACCATCTGACATTAAAGCTAAGAACAGCTTTCCTTCTCCTGCATAGATTTTCTTATGACAGCAACAGACTGGATGGCAAAACCAATCATAAAATTAACATTTAAAAGAAAACAAAGTGAGTCAGCTCAAGACAACTCAGAAGTGGGCAATTAGTGGTAAAGGGCTGCTTTTATTATCAAAATATTTATATGAAATACAGCAGGAGGCAGGGTGGTGGTTCATTAGACCTGGGTTTATTTATGCATTTGTGCATTAGTTTTCCTGCTTGGTGTCATTAGCTGTTGTGACTTGTTTTTTCTCCAGCAGGTGCCAACCTGCTGTGCTTTGTCAAACATTTACCACAACTAAACCATCACCCGCCAGCTATTAGATCACACACATGAAAGAACCGGTGAAGAATCTGCAGATAGCAGCAGGCCGGGCAGCTTTGATTAGTCCCTCTTTAATTGTAGCACAAGCTGGAAAACAAAGGTCATCTAAGACTTGACACTAGAAAACAGCTGGTTTTTTTGCTTATGCCAAAGTGTAGATCTACACTTGGCCTCTATTTCCCTCAAGAATTAATTGCCCCTGAAACCATTTTTTTTCCAGCGGCTAAACTGAGTCAGTGAGGAAATCATCAAACTGAACTCAAGCCCTTCAAGCCCAATACTGGACTTTTGAACCATTTAGTCTCAGAACTGGACCTCAAAACCTTTCAAGCCCAGAGCTGGACTTTTAAACAAACCAGTCCCATAATCGGACCTTCAAACCCCTCAAGTCTAGAGTTGAACCTACAAGCCCTTCAATCCCAGACAGAGAAGTGGCCTTTAGACCTTTCAAGCCCAGAGCTGGACTTTTAAAACCCAGAGATAAACTGTCAAAGCCTTCAAGCCCAGAGCTGAACCTTCAAACCCCTCAAACCCAGAACTGGACCTTGAAACAATTCAATCCCAGACCAACATGGGCCTTCAATCTCTTCAAGCCCAGAGCTGAAACTTCCAACCTTTTAAGTCCAGAGCTGGACTTTCAAACCGTTCAACCCTAGAATTGGTCCTTCAAATCCTTTAAGCCCAGAACTAGACCTTCTAAATGTATCAGTCCCAGAGTTGGACCTTCAAATACTTCAAGCCAGGAGCTGGACCTTCATATCCTTCGAAGCCCGAACTGGAACTCCAAACCCTTTCAAGTTCTAAGCTGGACCTTCAAACCCTTGAAAGCCGGCAGCGGAACCTTCAAATCCTCCAAGCCCAGAATTGGGCTGTTAAACTCTTTAAGCCCCTTCAATCCTAGAACTGGAGCTTCAAACCCTTCAAGCCCAGGTATGGACAGGAACTACAGTGAATAAGCTGATAGCAATTACTAGCACTGAGTACAATAACAAAACCTCATCAAATGATGAGGAGAAAACTGTTCCTCCTGAGCTGCTTTGAGGTGGTATAGAGGTGTCTGTGAAACAATGCATAATTCAAATTTAAGCATTGATGTCTACCGCTAAAGCAGGCGCCGTTATAATAGGTGTTCAAGGCCAAATGTCCAATTTGGGAGCCTTAATCCAGGATATCTTGGCCATTTTCTTGCTTAAGCACACAATTTTCACCTGTAGATAACTGCTGCATTGGGCAGGGATATTTATTAGTTTGTACTTGTATAACTATGTATGTGATGAATAAAGGAACTTGAATCTGAATCTTCCCAAACTGGTCCCATTCTTTGTGGTGATGGACAAAGTAGAGGGTTGTACAGCAACATGTGGGCTACAGTCTCTACATATAATTATATATATACAATTATAAATATACATAAATTGCGAACATACTGTAAATGTATTCGTTAGCAAGGAATATTGGGTGTATTCTAGTACATTTTAAGTTTTGACTGGTGGTGTATATGGACAGGTGTAAACAGTGTAATTGCCTGGGTGGATCCGTATCCTCCGAGGTGGTTCCTCTGCTGGCTGAGCCACTTCATGAGGCTGAAGCCCTGCTCCACGCTGCCCTGCGTGTAGAAGGACAGCAGGGTGTAGGCCGCCATCTCAATGTCCGCAGAGCGCGGCTGCCATGAGTCCGACAGTCCGGAATCCGGGGAGTTCCACATGGGCACGTCATCTGAGAGAGATGGAGAGCAAAGCCGTGAACACCTGCACAACATCTGCCGTTTTTTTACAGTCTTTAACACCCAGAAAATTCAAACAACCCCAAACAACAAGACAGCTGGGCAAACAAACGCTTTTCAGTTACGCCACAGAGTACCTGCTGCTCATCAAACGTTTGGGCAAATTACGTTTTGAAGATTTTCGACCCAAAAATGAATTCTAAGTGAAAATGTTCCACAAAGAAATCTGTTGGGCACATTTTAATACACAAGTACTGCTTATAAGCTAAACTGAACAAATGTTAAATTTATCACTCATAATTTTTCACAATATGTTAGCATATTAATAAAACATTTATATTAAAACATGCCTAATCTTCAAACTGTTTAAACCAATTTTGAGCCTAAAGAGTTTCAATATTTACTTTTAAAGTAATTTAGAAAAGAATACTTGTAATCATTATTTAATTCTATTCAGTATTTTGTCATTATGTTGAATAGTCTTACCATGTGAAATTATACTACTGAAGTAAAGTGTCCATTTGTCATACGTGAACACACCACAGCACCACAGTGCGAACAGCATTAAATTCTTCCTCTGCATTTAACCCAATTAGCCCATTTAACCCATTTCACACATTTAACCCATTTAAGCCATTTAAGCCATTTAACACATTTAAGCCATTTAACACATTTAACCTATTTAACCCATTTAACACATTTAACCTATTTAACCCATTTAACACATTTAAGCCATTTTACCCATTTAACACATTTAAGCCATTTTACCAATTTAACCCATTTAACCCATTTAACCCATTTAACCTATTTAACACATTTAACACATTTAACACATTTAACCCATTGAACCCATTTAACCCATTTAACCCATTTAACCCATTTAACCCATTCACCAGGTGAAGCAGTGGGCACAGCGCCCAGGGAGCAGTGTGTGGGGACAGTACTTTACTCAAGTGTACCTCAGAGGTGCCAATAGCAAGCCTGGGATTCAAACCCACGGCCTCCTGATCTACTACTGATCTCGATTATGTGCAATAACAGACTTGGTATAGAGAACGACTCCAAACCGCTGTTTGTGTTTTTAGTAATTCATGTAACTGGAATGTATTAGTCTATTGTATTTATACCCTAGCATTAGTGTATATAGCACAGTGTATTTCATGCAGAGTTTTTTTTAATGCAGAGTTTTTATTGGATTTTATTGAGACTTTATATTTTATTTTGTTCTGGTCTCTGTGTCTCTGTCTGTGCAGTCATAACAAAAGCAGTTACCGAATTAAATGTCCTGATTCTGTTAAGCCCTGCTCCTCATACCAAGGAGGACTCTCTGATGAACACAAACTGAGTTGTAGATAAATATAAAACAGCATAACGTTTGAAAGCGTTGTTTTCTTTCAGAAGAAGACCAGGTGTCTCCAAATTTTTGATGAGCAGTGTGTTTTAAATCTTCACCCCAGCCAGTTTGATTGACCCCAACAGAACATCTGTCTCATCCAGTATTATGTTTAGATAATATTTTTTATTCTGTGCAGTTTATATATTGTTATATTGTATAGTTTTACAGATTATGCTCCTTCTAATTTATTTTTTGTACTCTTCACTTTAAAGAGTTATCTTATCTTATCTTATCTTACAAGATAAGAAAGAACATTTATTTATCCCGAGGGAAATTCTTTTGTCAATAGCATGCTCAGTGCAACAGAAGAACAAAATGAGATAATTGTTGTTAATGCAATAAGAATTAATGTAAATGCAACAAAATAATAGATGATGAGGGGATACTAAAGGTAACATATTATGCAAAACTCATTCCTTTATATTTCCATTTGTGTCTCTACTGCTCCTATAAACACTCAAAGCACGCAAAAAAAAATCTATCCTGACGTCAGGATGAGTACATTTGCATAGAACCGCCCCTCGAGCCCCACCCACTAGATTAGTTGAAGATCCTCCATTTTCTCTGCTGGTTTTACGAGCTTCATAAGACGCCGAGCGCTGCGGCTACAGGCGAAGGCGAGTCACTCATGAAGTGTTGT
>JBBIGA010057813.1:0-12589 GCA_037576975.1 Alestes dentex
TAGGACTAAATGGAGACAGATGATTCGCTGTGGCGACCCCTGAAGGGTAAAGCCGAAAGAGAAAGAAGAAGAAAAAGTTGTTTGAGAAGAAGTGAAGAAGTTTAAGAAGAGTTGAAGACATTTGACAAGAGTTGATGTTTGATGAGAGCTGAAGTTTGATGAGAGCTGAAGTTTGAGGTGAGTTGAAGTCTGAGGAGAGTTAAAGTTTCAGAAGAGCTGAAGTTTCAGAAGTAAGAGAAACACTGATGCTAGATAATGTTTTAATGTCGTCAGTATGACTGTTCCCCGTGTGTTGTTTATGTAAGGGATAATGAACAACACAGCATTCCTGTATCAAAAGTTAATGCAAGTTCGAGGTGGTTATGTGGCCATGATGCAAAGCTATTACTGTCTAATATAATACCAATTGTTTCATTAGCCTGTTTAGCCTAGGAAGTCCAGTAGACTTCCCAAATGTCTAATAGAGTAGGATAATGCTGGACATTTTGTACGGACAGAAAAAAAGTCTACATAACCTCTTGCAGTCATCGCCATCACTTCAGTAATGTTAGTAAAGCAGACTAATGTAAAGCTGCACGGACACACATTATTAATATTAGAATTATGTAAGGATGCAAGAAGATTAATTGTAGAGATTGTTGTTTGAATTACTCAATTTACCAAAGTACACAGTAAGGTGAGTACTACTTTTACAACTTTACACAATAAGCTGCCATAATGTATAGCCTAAAGCTTTGCCCTTTCCCTTTGTCTTTTACCAGATTATGTATTGTCCATTTTGTGGAATAAATCTGCCTGTCCTGTCATACTGTGGCTCATGTGTCAGAAATGTTCAGCCTTTAAGGAGTCTTCAAGAGGAAGGTGTATTTTGGTCAAGACTATGGATTCCTGTCTTGTACTGTGAATTATTATTGAGAATACCATCTAAGTAAAGTGTATCCCAAAACATTCAACCTATGCTGAATGCAATTAATGCAATACAATAACAAATGTAGGAAAAAGGAGAGGCCCTCAAAACAAAATGTAAAATCCCACTACTTAGGGTAGCATTTTGCAAAAGAGTTTTACTCCACTGTGTTTCAGCCACTGGAACTTCATCATGGAGTAAACACTAAAGGAACAAAGAGTATCTAAATGAGCAGTGGATCTTTTTGTGTCTAATATATGAACTTATTAATAAGTATGTCACAGAGGGCCACAGCTCTGAAATAATGGACTTACTGGCAACCAAGCACTTCATTTCAATGAGAATCAGCACTTTAAAAAGAAGACTACATGACTAACTACACTCCAATTGCGCCTGTATGGGCAGCTATTTCTTAAGAACTTCAGGAATCAGGCAAGCCTTTAGGTTATTGAGCAATGGGGCCGATTCTAAAACAAAAGTACTCTTTTACAGTCAGAAGATCTGATGCGACAACTTGACCTGTATGGGATAGAGAATCGTTCTTGAAGAAGGTTTGTCCGAAGAACTCACAGCTCAGTGGGACCTAATGAAGTCTGGCACGTTGATGGGTACGACAAAGTGAAACCTTTTGGAATTGCCAAAAGTGGCTTCTCAAGAAAAATTATGTGGCTCACATGTGGAAAGTCCAACAATGATCCTGGTATCATTGTTCAAAATTACATAGTGTGTAGCTGAATTTGGAGTTGTGGCACAGAAAATGGACTGGTGGCAGCATTGTTTCTTGAGACCAGAGCATACAGATGAATTTGCAGGAGCCAGAAGTCAGATGTATGATACTTCAAAATCTAACTAATGCATTGAAAGCCGGTGGTCCTACTGCGAATGAAGGTTTTTGCCCCATATTATTCATTCTTCATTGATGCTCTGCTTCATGACACATTTTTGTATTTACTGTATGTGCGTATTTACTGTACTTTTGTATGGTTGCTTTTTATGTTAAATCAATTTAGTCCCAGCTTGAGACTATTTACAAAATTCCTTCTGCCTAACAAACTCCACTTCTCAAAACTTGTTTCACAACAGTTAGCCATTTCTGAGTCTTTTACAGGAGGAAGGTATTATATTACCTTAAAATTAAATGTGTTTTCTCATACTAGGATTCAATTTTGGATATATCTGGTTACTTGAGGCATCGAAAAGGCATCAAAGCTCGGCAACGCACCTGCCTCCTGTCAGCCCTCGTGTTCTCAATAGTAATTACATGAATCCAGGCAGATCTAGAATCAGAAAAATGTCCATCATAAATATAGTGAATTCTGAACCAAGATCCTCTCCATCAGAGGTGTTGTCTGTATTTTCATAGCTCAGTAAAAGTCATACTATGTCCTAAAGCATGTTCACAAGTCTGCACCACCTTACTGAAGAGAGAGAAGTATTGGGAATGTATCTGCAGAAAAGATTCGGGTATTGAGAATTGACTTTAGCCTCTTAGCCGCAGCTCTAAACTAAAGAAACAACATCTGGATTCTAGACACGTCCTGGCAGATCAGCTACATGTGCTCCAACTGGAAAACTGTGTAAATAAACTTTTAATTGAATCATTCCTTTCATAGACCTTCTGCGTGTGTACCAATATCCATGTGCAGCAGTTTTACCATATCCAATATCATATGCAATTTCCTATTTGGGGCTAAATCATTATCTTTATGTGCAATTTGTTATTATTTTGGGCAATAGGCTTACCATCATTACTACAGGTCAATATTGCTTATTTACTACTATTTTTGTTACATGCAATAATGGTGTTGTTATAGAAAAATACTCCAAATCACTAATTATGTTACTAGTAAATTACTTAGCAGTAAGTTATACATCTGTAGAGTTTATACCCCAGCAAATTTGTGAATATAGCATAGTGAATTATTTTCTGTAGAAATTTTATTTGACTTTTATTTTATACTTTAAACTGTCCTGTCCTCTGTGTCTCTGTATGACTATGCAGATGTGACACAAGAAATTTCTTCAGGGACCAATAAAAGTTTCTGATTCTGATTATAATTGCCTAAATCTATGGAAGAGAAGCTTATTTTCATTACAGAAATGTTTACCCAGCGTTAGATTCATGTGATAGCAAGGTAGATAACGTAAGCTGAACACACTTTGAACTGAAGCCTCATTTGATGCGTCTATCAAGATTGTGTATCTTTGACTTCTGGAAGAGTTAGAGGGATGTTTTGTTCTCATTCTCTGGAATAGTAATACTACAGTACCCAGACAATTTAAACAGAGGTACAATTTTACTTTAAAAAATGAACTAAAAGCTACTGATTTAGTGTTTTACATCCTGTAAATGTTTTTGGTGTTGATGCTTTTATTTGTTCTTGGCAGTATTGGCATATGTTGCTATCCTGGCCCTCAGAAAGCCTCTGCATGACCCTGCCAGTATGTGATGTCTCCCAGTAGCTTCACTGTTGGGCCTTTCATTCATTCAGTGCAGTTTATGCACCTCCAGCTACTGGGAGACTTTCCTCTGTGACATCACTGATGACATCATAATGCGGTTCCGCTCTACACCATTCCTACATAATCAGAAAAAAAGTTCAGATCACGTTTGGTTTTCGGAGAAATCACATGTGAAGATGGGTTGCTTCTCCTGGCTTAAAAAGGTATTTATGATTTATGATATGATTTTAAAAAAATAATTATACACTGTGACAGCTAAGGGGAAACAGTGGTCTCAACTGTGTGGTTCTATTGTTATACTAAATTAGGAGTTCACATTGAAGAATGGGAGGATAGTCCAGTACGCTAGACCACAACAACAAACATGTATTTTGTCCTTTAAATTACTGTTTTTACAGGGAATGCAGCATATTATTCAGCAATGTCACGTCTGCATAGTCATACAGAGACACAGAGGACAGGACAGTTTAAAGTCTAAAATAAAAGTCAAAATCTCTACAGAAAATAATTCACTATGCTATATTCACAAAATGCTGGGGTATAAACTCTACAGATATAACTTACTGCTACGTAATTTACTAGTAACATAATTAGTGGTTTGGAGTATTTTTATATAACGACACCATTATTGCATGTAACAGAAATAGTAGTAAATAAGTAATACTGACATGTAGTACTGATGGTAAGCCTATCGCCCAAAATAATATGCTGCATTAAAAAAGGGAAAATAGTGGTCTCAACTGTGTGGTTCTATTGTTATACTAAATTAGGAGCTCACATTGAAGAATGGGAGGATAGTCCAGTACACTAGACCACAACTAAACAACTACATTTTTTAGCTAATATTTAATTCATGCTGCATTATGTATTTTGTCCTTTAAATTACTGTTTTCACAATTGTCCACTCACACTTGATGTAGTCAAACAGCCAGAAGTTGTCTTTGAGTCCAAATTCTGCCTCTGTAGTTTGGCAGGGGAGCTGTAAGGCTAATACTGCTAATAAACACTAGAAGTCAATCGTCACCCAATTCAGATAAATACATTCCCTAAAAGTCTCTCAACACACTCAAATCAAATCCAGCTATTTATCCAGGCTGTGCAGACTTGTGGATGTGGTTTAGGACACAGCATGACAGCGAGCTATTAAACTGAACAAAGCCTCACCATGTAGTCGAACGCTGTGGGCTTTCATTTTAGCTGAATTTGGAGTTGTGGGGACTGATTTTTTTTTTTTTTCAGTCGCCACTTCACAAATCTGTCCCATCCTATTGAAGAGCTGGGAGTGATGTGTGCGGCTAGAGAGAAGTCTTGGGAATGAATTTGCAGAAAAGATTTGGGTGACTTGTGTTTCTTAGTAACAGTGTAAATACATGTTCATTTTTGGCCGCCAACATTCTAGACACGAACCGGGGCTTTTCTGCTGCTTTCCCACAGAAAAAGAGGAACAAACGTTTATTCCTCTTTTTCTGTGAGGAATTATCTGGATGAGGAGACTAAAGAGAGGACAAAGGAGATAAGATGGTGGCAGCGTGTCTCGTTGGCCATCCGATGTAGTCACTCCCACTCCTCCTCATCCTCCTACTTCTCCTCTACTTTCTCTTCAATTTCCTCTCTTTACTTTTCCTCCTCTCTCTACCCTCTTCCGCCCTCCTAGTCGGTTTACCCTGCCTCATAGATATTTCTCCTTGATCACCTCCTCCAGCCCTCGTTTACCAGTTCGACCCTCAAGTGCTCCTCCAGGCCCCTCCGAGCTCTCCTGCAGTCTATACAGTGGCCTCTCAGCTTCCAGTCTTCCTAGTTCTTATTCATCCTCCTCCTCCTCCTCTTTGTCCTCTCCCTCCTGAATGTTCTGCCTTGGCTCTAAGATGCTTATCGCTCCCCTTACTCACCTCCTTTCCACCTCCTACTCTTCCCCCGCCTCCTCCTCTTTCTAATCTATTTCCTCTTTTCCCTTTTTCTCATCCACTTTCTCCACCCTCTTCCTGGCTCCTGGTCAGTTTTCCCTGTCTTGAAGATACTTTTTTTACCCCCTTGATCACCTCCTCCACCCACCTCTGACATCTCAACCTAGTCATTATAGTGCTCCCTCAGCTTCCAGCCTCTGTTTCTTCTGCCTCCTCCTTCTCCTACTTACCTGACATATCAGACCACAAGGACCAGATAATAAAAATGACATCAGATCATGAATATTGATATGATTGTCAAAATATATTCTACATATTTCATTTCAGTGTATTATTAGTTCTCTGGGATCAGTCAGTAACATGTCTCTACTCCAGGACAGGCTGAGGATTGTTGCGGGTCTGAACTCAAGTTCATAAGGGGGAGTTGTTGACATTTTTAGGATGTGTAGCCTCCAAGGTATATACTCCTTTGTATTATGCTCTATGCAGGAGCTGATGATGACCTGCATGTGTCCTCGATCCCTCTGAATAGGTGAGAATAGTGATGAGTGGATCTTTTTCAAAGCATCACTTTCACCACCTTGTGACTGAAAGAAGTACTGCCTGATGTTCAAACATTGAAAGGCAGTCAGTATTTTCTGAGGGGTAGAAACCAGAGAAGGGTGTAAATGCTCTTCTTATTCCTAGAGTATGATTGGACTTTGTGCGTCTTACTTATTTGACCACAAACTGTTTTACTACTTTTTCTAAAATGACAAATAAGTTGTACTGTAATCAGTGGTGGCGTCTAGTCTGGAGGGTTTGCTTGTAGTAAATGAAGTGTTCACCTAAGAGACCAGCTCAGATCAGTGATAGGTAATAAACACAAGCATTTCTTGCATATGATTGTACATTTTTAAGCAAGTGTGCCCCTACTTTGTCCTGGTGTATACCTGTGTAGACTCATGAGTTCAGAATGTCTCTGGATTTCTAAAAGACCCCAAAAAATTTGTTCCATGTGGTTCTACACTGAAACCTTCTCAGATGTGCTTCCCATTAACTTCCACATTCATCACTTCCTTTCTCAGACTACTGGTCATCCACACCATCTGGGCGTGTTCTCTGAACTGCTGCACGTTTTCCAGAGAGGCCAGAGATGTCTGACGGCTCGGGTAAAGACAGTTTGTTTTTTGCTTCTGATCCAGCTCTCTCATCACTACAAGAAACAAAGTCAATTTGCACTAGTTTAAACTGTAATATTGTTTTCCGCTTTGGCGTCACTTTGTGTTTCCCAACATCAGAAACAGCTGTTTATGAACGCCTCCCTGCTTCTGGAGCTCAGGCCAGCTGCATGGACTCTCCAAAATCTTAGTCGTCTTATATGTGTAGAGGACATATATTAAACTGATAATAGATTTTTATTTTGATGGTTTTTTTATTGTTACTTAAAACACTTTTCCAAGGACAATGGAATATAATTCCAAATGTGCATACAATACACAAAGGTGAAATTTATATGATAAAATCACATCAGTAAATAAAAAAGGCATGTGGGTTTTTTCCATCTTGGTCATATTTAACATATAGCGATATTGTCAACTAAAAAAAAAAAAAAAAATTAAATTAAAAAATATTTTGTTAATACGCGAATAAAAGTCCTTTGTTTTTGATTGTACAAAGTGCGTTAAAAGTCCATTAAAAGTGTTGTTAAAATCCAATGATGTTAAAATCCAAATGTTGTCCAGGACCGGAGTGAGCCCCTACCAAGTGTGGCCGTCACCCCCGTCTCCAGTACAAGACACATGACCTGCCGCTTCTGGTGCCAGAGGAGATCCGCTCCCCACTGGCCCGCTGCTCCAGCCTGGTGTTTTATCGGGGTGCATCTACGGGCAATCAGGGCTGGTGGCGGCAGGGACCTTCTCCGTGTGGCCCCGGCCCCCTCCTCCGAATGGCAACGTGCGGTGTACCCCTGCAGCGTTGATGTTGCCAGTAGTTCTTGTGCGTGGAGGGGCACCGTCACGTGCTTCCCCACCAGCAGGATTCTGGAGGTCCAAATGGCGTCTTTTATGCAGCTCAGGGTGAGCCAGAGCTGGGTGAGTTTCTCCCTCAACAGTCCTTTTATGCCCTGGTCCACCCCATAGACGGTTTCTGCGTATGTGAGGCTTGGGACCTCCCCTGCTGGCAGGCTCGGGCATTGTAGGGGGCCGGTCGCGGCCCACAGGTCCCTCGCAGCGCTGCATTCCCAGTGAGCGTGCCGCACGGTTTTGGGCGTGCCACACCCTAACCATGGACAGATGGGGGTCTTCGCCATCCCCCAGGGGTGCATCACAGCCCTGACCGGGAGGACCTCATATGCCACCATCCATGACAGGTCCTTGTGTTTGTTCTGGAGAAGAGTGTGGGCTACATTGTGCCAAACCGTTTGGGCCTCACCTAGGGTGAGGCCGCACACTGGACTCAGCGGTTCCTAAACAACAGAGACAAGAGGTTCTGCTTTAGTTAAAATGTCAATACTTATAAATAGTTCTTTAAAAACTTTTGGATAAAAATCAAATTCCCAAGGAAAGCTAAAAGCAACAGGTCCGCTTTTAAAATCTTTTATCTTTAGATAGGAACCCATCGAGGATTGCACAAGGGCAGCTCTTTTGTTTTCTCTGGATAGGATCTGGAAGGCCTTTTCCCCCCCAACTTCTTTTCTTCTTCTCCCATTTGGACCCCAACAGGAAATAAACTGTAAAAGAAAGGACCTGGGGGGACTAAAAACAGTAAAAGCAAAAGGTAAAATCACTGCTTTGAATGTGTAAATCTTGCCCTCCAAAGTCAGTTGTCTTAGTCCCCACAAACCCAGTCATTGCCTGACTTTCCCCTAACATGTCAGTCTAGTTTCCCCATCCCCAACATTCCTTGTCAAATTTAACTCCTAAAATCCCGAGGTCTGTCTCTATAAAATCCAAAACCAGCCCCCTTGTGTCCAAGTCACCACACAGCCCAAAGAATCGGGCCTAATTTCTGTTCAGTTTAGGTGTCTGTACCTAAAAGACTGATAACTTCTCTGCCTTTTGGCTAATATCAAGAGGTCAAAACACTTTGCGCTCCATGACCGAAGCCTTTTTGTGGCTTTGGTCTATAGTGTCAAGATGGACAAAACGGAAGCGTGCCACCTCGCAGCGGCCTCTCCAGGTGCAACACTTTGGTGCAAAAGTGTGTTTTTCTCTAGACCCCACACCAAAATTCTAGAACACGTGCATCTGAACAGTGTGAGGAAGCAGAAGCACAGCAAGCGAGGCGGTGTCCATGCCAGGCTAAAAGCTAACGCTAGCCGACCAGCAATTCCAGCCATCTTCCTTGCCAATGTTCATTCCCTGAGTAATAAATTGAACTACACCCGACTCCAGCGAACTATCCAGCATGAGTTCTGAGAATGTTGTGCCTATGTTTTTACTGAGACATGGCTCAGCAACAGCGTTCCAGAGACGTCTATGCACACTGGCAACATGCTAATGTACTTAGTGACTGTGATGCTACCCTTAGCCATAAAGCAAGATGATGTGGGCTGTGTGTTTACATCAACACAGACTGGTGCATGAACACTGTGCTTATTTCGAGCTACTACTCACCAGTGCTGGAGTTTATGACTGTTACATGCAGGCCATTTTATTTACCAAGGGAATTCCCCACCATGCTCATAGTTGCGGTGTACATCCCACAACAACGCACAAGCCGAACTGTACGGAGCCATGGGTGAGCTCAAAAAAAAAATTAATCCTGATGGACCGTTAGGCGCCGGCAACTTCAACCACACAAATCTCAAGGCAGTTCTCCCTAAATTCCACCAGTATGTGGACTTTCTGACTAGGGGGGACGAACACGCTGGACTGTGTTTACCAGGGCCGTGCGGAGATGTTTAAAAGGGTGGATGCTCAAAGTTAAAAAGGGGCTCATAGAACCAGGCTGAATAACAACCCACATTCATCAAGAATCTAATATGGAATCGCATCATACTGTCGCATCCTATATACTACATCATCCTAAATTTAAAATCAGCCTTTTGTCATATTTGAAATATAAATTTAATATAATCTGTTTCTTAATGTATTTTCCTTCAAATTCAGTGTTTTTTATATTGTAATTATAATAATCCATAATCATGTGGATATGCATATTAGATATTTTTTGTGAAATATAAGCCCTCCAGAAAGACCCTGTAACTTTCTTTAAAATGAAATATGTTCCCTAAAATGGTGGACAGAGTTGCAGACCCATGACACCCTTACTCAGATAGCTAGCAGCTAATGACCACCACTACTTATGTAGTTAATAAAAGGACACGTGTCCTTCATGCTCAACCCAGCCTACAGACCGCTCGTCAGACACGCCAAGCCCGTTCAGAAACCTCCCTTTCAGATGCACGGAAGAACTTCTACACACAGTTTGAAGTCCACAACAACATAGCAGTGAGGAGGTCCATCCCACCTCCCAATGACCATGTACTCTGACAAGGGCTGATGTGAGGAAAACCCTGCTCAGGGTCAACCCACGGAAAGCTGCTGGTACTGACAACATTCCTGGTTGTGTGCTCAGAGGATGTGCAGACCAGCTGCCAGATGTTCTCACAGACATCAACATCTCTGAGCACCACTGTCATTCCAATGTGCTTCAAAGCCACCACCATCATCACCCTTGCCAAAGACGTCATCAGTGTCCTGCCTCAATGTCTATTGTCTCATCTCAAACACATCACCAAGTGGAAAAAAGAACACACCCATTTGGAAAAAAAGGACACTTACGCAAGAATGCTGTTCATAGACTCCAGTTCAGCATTCAACACCATCATACCTCAGCATCTGATTGGGAAGCTGAGACTGCTGGGCCTAAACACCTCCCTCAGCAACTGGATCCTGGACTTCCTGACTGGGAGACCTCACTCAGTCAGGATTGGGAGCAACATCTCCAGCACCACCAAACTGAACACAGGGGCCACCAGGGCTGTGTGCTCAGCCTTCTACTGTTCACGCTGCTGACCCACGCCTGTGCAGCAACACACAGCTCGAACCACATGAAGTTTGCCGATGACACAACTGTGGTGGGTTTGATTAGTGAGAATGAAGCTTGGGTGATAAAAGAATGGAGAAAATCTAAATAGTATAGTATGTCTTCACTACCGTAATAGCCCATGGTATTCCAATAGGCAATGTTAGAAGCTACAAGATGCTCCAGGTGCTGTCTCCTTATGGAGAAGAGCATGTCCATCTTGTAGCTTCTAACATGCTCCCTCCAGAGGGATTTTTCGGATTTTCCAAAACAATCGTCTAAAACTGAGTTTTTGTCCTAGAAAAATAAGTAACATCACTAGAAACCTTGAACCCTCTAGTTTTCAAAGATGTATGCTTTAAAATAAAATTGATTGATGGTGCTTTGTTAATAGAATAAAAAGGAAGCATGTATGCTCTCAGCTATTCAGATGTAAAATACCAATCTGGATACCTGAATAGCAGTGGCGTGATTGGCTCATTGTGCAGCGGGGGCGGTGAGCACGCCCATTTCACCGCTATAAACAAAAGCACAAGCTCCTACACACTGGAAAACTTTTTTGGAAGGATGTCGAGTGGAAGATGGTCACCTGCAACAGCCTCATTGCTGATCCAGGAACAGCTCGCTTTGTTTCAATCCTTTGCAGAAGCCACACACACCCCTCCACCTCTGGCACCTTTTTCCCCCGTTACTTTGAAGTCCAGACCCTTTTTTTGCTCCAAAAAGGGAGTCTGGAATTTCTCATAACCAGAGGGACCCACAAAACAGAGATAAACAGAGATAAACATCCCCCTTTTCTATGAATCACAGCAGATCCTTGCTATCACCAAACGGTCAAAGATCAGAGAGCAGAACCATGATTCCCTCCATGTCATAAACCTTCCGATGACCCAGACTTCTCAGCTCCACAGTCACCCAGACACACACTTACCCCCCTCATGCTGAATGCCGCAAGAACACAGACATTCCTGCAAAGGGAAAGCTGCATTCCTGCCTTCTGTGTTTGAATTCTTGTAAATGTGTTTTCTTTGATATCCGGTGTAATCCCAATGTAATACTTCCCATTTCATATAGTGAAGCCAAGATAGTTTGTGTCTGGTCAAAAAAATATCTATAAGTTTCTTTTTCTTCAAATTACCCTTGTCATGTTGGGTCTCGAAATGTGCAGCACTAATAGTCAATCTTAATGATGATAGTCATTTCTCTTAGAATTTTGGCCATGGAATACTAGATGAGGTAATCCAAGTTTAAGGAAAAGCCATGCCTTAGTAAGGTCACAAATCAGGTTGAAAGGCCGTGTGGCCACAGAGCCACACAAAGGAACACAAAGATTTCATTGATTTTTCGCTAAAACGCAAATTTTTGAATATGTATAAGAATGGGAATTGATTACTAAAGCGAATTGTAACAGCATGATGTTCTGGCATTTTAAAGTTGTTTATTGACTGAGTATCAGTAGATAAGAATGTATCTGTAAACCAAGCCCTAATCTGTGAAATGTTTATCAAAACATATACATGATTGGTACCTGTGTGAAGCTCGGATCACGACGAGGACAGAATCACAAGTTTAAATATCCCCGCATGAATGGTGTAAGTGTTATGAACTTTATTCTGCCACCAAGAAAATTCTCTCATCCCTCAAGGCCATAAAGTGACTTCTTCCCCCTCACACCCTGCACTGGGGAGGGAGTTCTCTGATTAGCTAGTGACCAAATGGCAGGGGGGGGGGGGAAACGTAGCCTCGCTCACCATAAAGGATGGACCCTTGCCCACAGACTATTGAGAACAGTTTGGGAAAAGAGGACTTGCTCACCGTCTCCCCAAACAACTCCACTCTGCTTTCCCAGTCACTGAGAACTGAGACCTCTCTTCATCTCCTCTGCCTTCAAGCTTCCATACCCAAGGCCTAACATTCCGCTCCATCTCTTCGGCCCCAATATTGACCCCCCAAAATTCCGCAGCTTAAAGTGATTCTGGTGGAGAATATCTAAATTAAGCTAAATTTTACCCAACATTATTTGTTGAGAATGCGGACAGCCAAGTAAACTTCCTTTTTCTGAACAAGTTGAAGCAGTTTTAGCCTTAAAGGCCTTTCTTTGTGTTGCAACTACAGTACTTGCTGCTGTTGGAAAGAACCGCGGAGAACCGTGCTCCTAGCCTAGCCTGCTATTTACCTCTGCTTTAAAGTCTAAATATATATCCCGATCGTAGTCTACATTAGTGATTTATCTTATAGCTTTCTTTACTACCTGCTGCACCGTTTAGTATAATTATTCTGCAGCTCTCCGTCTCTAACCGGCCAT
>JBBIGA010057824.1:0-12589 GCA_037576975.1 Alestes dentex
TGTGTGTGTGTGTGTGTGTGTGTGTGTGTGTGTGTGTGTGTGTGTGTGTGTGTGTGTGTGTGTGTGTGTGTGATGCTCCACACATGTAGCTCAGCTTACAAATCAGACTATACAGAACTTTATAACTTGTGCAAAACAGGGCAAGTGACAAAGTGAAAGCATTACAATATGAGTGGAGCACCAGTTAAGATCAAACACACTGACCCTGCGTCAAACACTCAGTATCACATCTGAGTACACGAGGAAAGTCAGGACTCAACAAACATCTCACTCCCTCACAAGTGATCTGAATAAGATGTATGCTTGATTCATACAACAGCATCACTGTGATCTGTATCTCAGAGAAAGATGTGCATAAAATGTTCAGGCGGGTAAACACGCCTAAAGAAGGCTGGTCCAGATGGCATTTTTGGGCAGGTCTTCAGAATGTGTGCTGGTCAGCTAGCTGTGGTGTTTGGTGATATTTTCAATCTGGCTGTATCTGTTGTCCCCAGTTTGTGTGCCAGACTCCACAAAGGTTTTGTTCCTCAACAACTGGTAGCCACTGGCTCCAACTGCCAGCATTTGCAAATGCTTTGAGAAACTGGTAAAGGAACTTAGATGCTACCTGCCGCTCTTGACCCACCACAGTTTGCAGATCCACTGAAAATGATATAGCGCTGACATTTCACTTCTGGACATTAAGGAAACATATGTAAGAATGCTGTTTGTAAACTACATCGCTGCATTTAACAAACCCTGGGCCTGCACAGCTCAGTGTATACCTGTATCCTAAACTTCCTGACACAGTTTCCAGACTAGGTAACATCACTTCCTCTTCCTGCACCTTCAGCAAAGGAGCCCCACAGGGATGCGTTCTCAATCCACTGATAGACTCCTTCTACATTTATGATAGTGTAGCTTCAGTAGCTTCATATAAATCTAACGTTGTGTAATTTGCAGATGACTCAACAGTGGTCAGCCTCATTTTCATGAGTCTGCATTCAGAGTGTCTGCATTCAGAGAGTAAGTGAGTGCTCTTACACTTTGGTGTCAATAAAATAAACTCTCTCAATGTTGCCAAAGACCAAAGAACTGACAGTGCACTTCAGGAAATTGGACAGAGTGTACAGTTAAAAGTATAAAGTTAAAAAATGAAGTAAAAGGAGCAAACCTTGTTATTTGACAGAAGCTACACTAGGCTTTCATGAGGAAACAGGTCTGGAAATGATTAGGTGAACACGTTGCTGTACATGAAACCACTATTTATTGTACTAAAGTTATTTATATTTGTTGTACTATTAGTGGTTTAACACTAACTTAACACTGCAGCCCAGTAGTAAAGAGTGTTAACTTCTCAAATGCTTAAGAGTTTTGCATAGTATTGTACAACCTATTGGCATTAATGGAGGACAGGGCAGATGGTCTAAGTTCCTCTGGGTGGTTTTCACTGTGGACCTCATATGGATCACCAACACTGAAAAATGGTAAAGAAACCTTAGCGACTTCTTTACTTCCTTTTATGATTGGAGGAGTTCAGAGTGAGCCCCTGTATCCTTAGAACTATAGAGAGCATGCTAGAAGACTGCATCATGGCCTGGCATGGGAGCTGCCCTCAGCTGCAGATCATAAATACAGCACAGCAGATCATCAGTATATATTTGTATTATGCATTTCACTATTTCACATCTATTCAACTGTGGGTGTCCCACAACTCTCATTTCTGAGAAACAAACAGCTTTAAGTTTCATAAATGATTTACTAACCTGCAATATCTGTCACACCTACAGATCTAGACCTGCAACAGTGTCCAACAGAGGTCTGCTAATCCTGATGATACACACCTATGAATTATTTTTGTGTGTTTATAGTGTCTTGTGTCTTACTTTGCCCCAGTTTTTAGAAAGCCCCTGATGACCCTCCAACCAGGAGAGCCACACAGACACACACAGTGACGATGATGATGACAGAGAAATCTATAGACAAAGGAAATAATTGAAACATGAAAATGGCATTCAGAATCTATTCAGAGCATTTAAAGAAGTAATAAGTCCAAACAAATGAATCTGTAAAGCTGATTCTGAAATATCTGCAGTATAGACACACACACACACACACACACACACACACACACACACACACACACACACACAGAATATGGAAACCAGTAGGGTTGGTGTATTTGAGGGGAGTCTCATGGTGTTTAGAGGCCAAGGATCTCATAATGGTGAGGCAATAGTATTCCTATCTGTTGATGAGGGCAGGGGCAACAGTTTACCTTCTGGTCCTTTCCAAAGGACAGGACACTCAGCTCTACATCTCTACTAAACCTGTTTCCACCCTTCCACCTCCCATCCTTTTTGCATGCTCAGCTGAAATTAAGGACTGGTTTTCTTTTAACTTTCTCATGATGAAACTGAAATTCTTCTGGTTGGTACAAAAGCTATTTTGGCCAAATCAAACAACTTTTTTCTAACACGTTAAGAGTCTGGGGGTTATCCTTGACAGTACCCTTTCTTTTGAAACCCACATAAATAATGTCACATGCTTTGCTTATTTTCATCTGCGAAATATTAACTGACTACGCCCATCTCTCACTTCTGCTAGTACAGCCATTTTTGTACATGCTTTAGTGACGTCTCGCATTGATTACTATAATGCTATTCTCTCGGGTGTCCCACAAAAAATCAATCGCAAGTACAGATGGTCCAAATATAATTACCTGTATAATTACCAGCACATCTTCCATTGAACATATTACCCCTGTCCTCCACCAACTCCACTGGCTTCCTATCAAATATCACATTGATTTTAAGATTTTACTGCTTACTTTTAAAACACTCCATAACTTGGCACCTTCATATCTCCGTGATCTTCTATTAATCTCCATACCTAACCATTCTCTAAGATCATCTGTCTCTATCAGTCTTACAATACCCTCTGCCTGCTTGACTACCATGGGGTTTAGAGCTTTCAGGCGAGTTGCCCATAGCCTGTGGAACTCTCTCCCTCACAAAATCCGCAACAGCGATTCACCTTCAGCATTTAAATCACGTCTTAAAACACACCTTTTTAAACTTGCTTATTAATTATTGTTGTATTTATTATTTTACATATTGTTACTGTGTTTTAATTGATGCACCCTATTATGTAATTTTGTTGTATTTTATTTTACATATTGTTACCGTATTTGTTTATTGTTTTTTATAATTTTACATATTGCTATTATGCTTGTTTATTGTTTTTATTATTTTACATATTGTTATGTTTCCTGTTCTTGTAAGGTGTCCCTGAGTGCCTTGAAAGTATTGCATTATTTATTATCACTAAATTATTTATTATCACTAAACCTCCTCCCTCCTCTTACAACTACTAACTGTGGACTGGACCTGTATTGCTAAATACTGCATCTCTCTCTCCCTCTCTCTCTCTCTCTCTGACACACTCTCACTTTCTCTCTCAATCACTCTCTGTTTCTCTCTTTGTGAAAAGACTCATGCATCACATGATCATATCATATGACATCATCTGCAATGTATAATTCGACAGATTACCAGGCAAGAAAATAAATCAGATGCTTCTTTACTTGGTGGTGGAAAAGGAGACCCTACTGATCACCATTATCTGAGGTTGTGTCGCGGTTCCGGCTGCGGCCTCTGGGGGTCGCTGCGGGACAGTAAATCCACCCACAGCTGCGGACTATTATTTGAGGGCTGATTGCCCAGGGATGGTGTATTTAAGGGGTTCTGTCCCCAGCTGTGGTGTTGACGCATTGATGTTATGTCTGGAAGTGATCGCTCACCTGTCTGTCTCTTTCTCCTCTATCCTTCTCTTCTCGATCACCTCCTCGTCCTCTCGTCTGGCCCCTGAGCCTAGTTTTCATTTGTAGTGTTCTGTTTTGTGCTGTCTGTTAATAAACCCCCCATTATGGAAATCCGCGCCTGTGCCGCCTTTCCTTCCCAGTTCGGACTGAACCCTCCCGTGACAGGTTGGCACTTTTATATTATTTCAGTTTTTGAGGCATGACAACAAACACGTTTCTGCAAGATTCTGGTTTAATGAGTGGTGAATGGTTTAAGTAACCAGCTCATGTTAACAGCTGTTTAAATGCCTGTTTGTTTCAGTGTTCCTCTGTGTTGGCTTGCTCCTACTGTATCAATGTCTATGAAGCTAGATTCATTTTCTATTCTCTGAAGCCCCAGTTTTCCACAGAGCTACTGTTTAGGTTGCGCATCTTCTGATTTTTTCATTATAGTGTAATCACTATAGATTCCTCACAATCTACTGAGACACCACTTCACCATTGACAACCAAAGAGCTCCTTCCAAAGAGAAGGGTCTATTTTGAATATTCAAAGTAAATTCGGGGGCAAACATGAAAAGCTTTTATTTATTGTAAGTTTCAAATGTTGATTATAGTAGAGTAAAGTACAGTAAAGTTTTGGGAATTAAAATTGAGTTTCATTTTATTTTAAAAAGTACACTTAATATGAAAAGTGCATGCTTTTCATGTTGACAGTTTGTACATATTTTAATACATACTACTTGTAAACCATCAGTATGACAACAACTTACTTGACAACTTAGGTATAAGTAATTTATTATACATTTTTTCTGAACCGCATATTGTTTCATTGGCTGGTTTTGGGGCTTAGATGTGAGTAGGCTGAATCTGATTGATTGGTGTTGGGCTTTAGACTCTGGTAGACTGAATCTGACTGGTTGGTGTTCGTGTTCAGGCTCTGATAGACTGAATCTGATTGGTTGGTTTTGGTGTTCAGGCTCTGGTAGACCGAATCTGATTGGTTGGTGTTGGGGTTCAGAGTCTGGTAGACTGGATCTGACTGGTTGGTGTTGGGGTTCAGAATGTGGTTGAGTGGATCTGATTGGTTGGTGTTGGGGTTCAGAATGTGGTAGAGTGGATCTGATTGGTTGGTGTTGGGGTTTAGAATGTGGTAGAGTGGATCTGGTTGGTTGGTGTTGGGGTTCAGAGTCTGGTAGAGTGGATCTGATTGGTTGGTGTTGGGGTTCAGATTCTGGTAGACTGGATCTGATTGGTTGGTGTTGGGGTTCAGAATGTGGTAGATTGGATCTGATTGGTTGGTGTTGGGGTTCAGAATGTGGTAGAGTGGATCTTTTTGGTTGGTGTTGCAGTTTATACTTTGGCAGACTGGGGCTGATTGTTTTGTATTAGAGTTTAGGCTCTGGTAGATTAAGTCTGATTGTGAGGTTTTAGTTTCCTGGTAGACTGCTCCCATACTGCTGTTGGTCTTGTTTCCGTGTCGATCATTTTCATAATTATTATCCACCTGAAACCAAAGAAACAAACTCACTAGAAAGAACCGAAACTTCATATTCACAATTTCTATCAGCATGACTGCTATTACATAATATACTGGAACCCCCCTGTATGAGAGCAGGGTTGCCCAAGATTTATTGCCCTAGAGATTTTGTTTTCAACACATCTGCCGTTAATATTCAGGTGCTCCTTAAGTTCTTTTTTAGCTGGAAGATTATCCATCAGTTTTTTTCCCTCATGATATCTAGGTAGACACAGCTAAGTGAGCTCTTCTGCTGGATAGACATTCAGACTAGACATGTCACTGACTGTGAATCAGAGCAGTAATTTAACCAGTGTGTGTGTGTGTGTGTGTGTGTGTGTGTGTGTGTGTGTGTGTGTGTGACACAGGGGCATCAGAAGCATTTTAATGTGAGGGGGATGCATCGGTCTATGAGTGGGGGTGGGGTTTGGGCGTGGGGCGGTGTTTGGGGTGGAGGGAAGTGTTGTGTGCGTGCAAAGATCTCGGCCCTTTCAGGGGGTGGGGGTGTTTGGAAACCCCTGTTGAATCTTGAATCTTTCACGTTAGGATTTAATTGATAGGAGAAAACACACACCACTGGAAATCTGCTCCGGGTTTGCCTCCAACTCACCACATGCAAGTGAAGTGAATCCTCAGTGCATAGACAGGCTGCTCACATTTCCAGTGGTGTGTGTGTTCTTCTGTCGATTCAATGGAGTGGATTCTTCCGCGAAGATTCAAGATTCAACAGTGCTGGGTGAACTAATTATTCATGTTGAATGTGGGGGGTCCAAACAAATAATTATGAAATGTGAGGGGGTGCTGACGCCCATGGTGTATCAGATGGTCTAAACAGTGGATGTTTGTCAAGTGGTGAACAACAGCAGCTCTATGCCAGGACCCTTTACTGAAGGAGTCTCTGTAGAAATGTTTCATTCTAGCTCTAATACAGTGGCATGCAAAGGTCTGGGCACCCCTAGTTAATTTTTTTGTTTCTGAGAATGGTTTGGAGATCTTCTGCTTGTCTTAACTAATTACAGGAACCGAAATGTTTTTGGGGAAGCATGAAAATTCAGCTTTTAGCATTATTCTTAAGTATTTTTGTCCTCGTTTTTTATGTTTATAGCCTGAACTAAAGGCCTCACTCCAATTGTTTGGGTTGAGTTTTTGTAAGCCATTTCACTCACCGTGTTAGCAGCTCCCACCTGGGTGTCAGTAGAGGAGACAGACCCTGCAGTACAAAAAATATGTTGATTAAAGTGTTGCATTAAATAAGATAGTACGGGTTTAATCTTCATTGCAAGAAACATCCTATAGATGGGATCTAATTTACTGCCTATCAGTTTGTAGATCAGTGTCGGTACTCCAATCACCAGCAAAGCCGCACAGACACACAAAATGATTAAAAAGAACCCTATAGGGAAACAGATGAAACATATAGATTATATGTAACATATTCAGAGCTCATTTAGAAGTGTTATAAGGGATGTGTGTTAAACTCAAGCTACAAACTATGTAAATGTATTCTCAGAGGGTCATTTTTCTTTAAGGTCCAGAATGACTTTTAAAACTACAACAGATATGAACTATAGACAAATTTCAATTTTTTACGCTTTTAATGGCAGTGTTTGTATGCAGAAAAGTATACTTAAGTCTATTGTATTTACTTAATAAGTACTTCTGTATGCCTGTTTGACAGAATACAAGGGTTAAAAGAGATCAAAAGAAACCAAAAGAAATATGTGCAGGGTAGAAGCTGAACAAAATATAGATACTAAAGTCTAAATTGTCGTGTCATAATGATTTACCAGACTGATCTGAAACACGTGGGATTTTTGGCTTCTCTGTTTTGGTTGCGTCCATAGTGTTCATAAAATATAAAACAGAGAAACACAGAAAATATCATTATCATGATGACCACAGTTTAACACATGGTGTGTGGCATGTAATTTGATTGCCATAGACATTGAGAGAATCAGCCCCAAGAAACAATAGTTTGAAGGATTTTACCTCTTCAGCAGGCTGTTTGAATGTTGTAAATTTTACATCGGGATTTAAAGACAAAATGAAATTTGAGAGATAGACCAAACCATGTCAAAAGAACAGAGATACAACAAGCTTAGTGTAGCTTGTTGTAATAACATTTTTTGGTTCATCTGTTTAAAATTAGTAAATGTCATAAGCCTATGTCTTTATGAATGAATCTGAAAAATCCATCAAGATTAGCAATTTTGATACTTTGGGAAATGTAAGCAAGTGTAGCCATATGTAAACCAACTTGTGATACAAATTTAGTAATTTGTGGCAAAATGATTGTCGAGCTGTTGCCCCAATAGCACTGTGCGCCTACCCCACTTCAGGGTGCACTAGGAACAAAGGGACACTCCCACCTTGGGACACAAATCTTTTACTCCATTTCAGCTACATGGGGCAAAAATCACACCAAGTTTTATGTGGGTTGGTGAAGTCTAAGTATATGAAAAAAAATGGTATGGAAAAATAACAAATAATATATGATGTCTAGTTGGACTAAACTGAGAAAAAGGGTTTTGCAGGGGATGATCCAGCAACAGATATTCACATTATACTCATATACATCTAAATCAAGCACATGGATGATGATCGTAATAATGGAGAACAATATTTAAATAAGCTTCTAATAAGCGGAGTAACTTTTCTACCACTCTGAATCTCACATTGGCTTTAATGAATGACTGTAATACAATATTGTGTCTCACCAGTGACTTGGAGCTGGATCGCCGTAAAGAGGGAATAATAACTGACGTATTCTCCTCCATTCTCCATTCCACAGAAATAAACTCCTCCATCATCTTTTCTCGCATCTCTGATTCTTACTCTGAGAACTCTGGATCTATGATCGTCATAGATGGAGAACCTGCCTCTCTGAGGGTCTGAGCTTCTGATCACTAGAGTGACATGGTGACCACTCTGTTTGTAGAAGAACTTGTCATTTGTCTCAGTTTCTTCTGGAAAGGAGCAGTTGATGGTGACGGTCTCTCCCAGATAACCAGTCACAGTCTTTGGCCCCAAACAACATGGATCTGTCAATCATTCAGAATAAAACAGTAGCTCTTGGTTTGTCTCACTGTCACATGGAGACATCGAGCATGGAGTGGGACGTAATTGCAATAACAGTTAACAAAGGAATGAGAAGCAGAAGATTAAACAAAAAATAGGACACAAAAAAATGGGGACTAATGAAACACAATAAAGCAAAAGGAGAGAAAAATCCAGATATCACAGAGGAAAAATTCCAAGAACGAGAGTAACTGAGACCGCGACTGCGATCGATTGGCTGTCTGAGACCGTGAGATGTGGGGTGTGTTGTGGTGGTTGGATACACGACAGCTATAACTGCACTAAACAAATGAGACACAACTGTGCTGGGATAACACAGGAACATGACACTGGTAGAAGTACTAACAAGGTGGCGGGGCCAGGACCTATTCATACACACATGGACCAGCAATGAAGACAAGGCACATGGAGAATGAAAAAAAATTAACAGAGATAAGAAAACAGGCAAGACAAAAACATTACAAAGAGACCCAACACAGGGAAAAGACAAGGAGTGGCTCTGAACTGGCCTTAATTAGAAAAATGCTCCTCTCCAAGCTTGGAACTTTGGAACTATAACAAGCTTAACTGTAATTTTAAATTGCAAGAAAATTTCACCTCTGATTTGGAGGTTCACATCATGACTCCAGGTCTCTTCTTCTCCACACTGATATAGTCCAGAATCTTCTGATCTCAGCTGTTTAATGATCACCGTTAGAGTTCCCATGGATTTATCAAAAAGATAAATCCTGTCCTTCTGAACCCATGTGTCATGCTGTTGGGTCTCAGTTAAGATAAGATAGTCACACTCATCTCGTGGATTAATTTTGCATAGATATTTAGGTCTCGTTCCGTACTCGTTGTTTTGGCAGTTGATTATGACGCTTCCTCCTAGGAAGCCACTCACACTGAAGCCACCCACTAGACCTACCAATCAAATTCAACATTTCAATTCAGTTCCTACACATCTCACTTTTACAATACACATACGGAGAACTAGGACACTGCTTCACACACGGGTCATAAACTGCACGATTTAACAGATCTGACCTGAGATCAAGTAGAGGGTGAAGATGAAGAGGATCTTCATTCTGGCCTCAGTGGTGGTCACGCATGCTCTGGTCCACCATTCTAAGAAGTTGGTCCTGTGCTTATGACTCCTTTCATCTCTACACAAACCACTAAATTAATCCACTGGTCTCAGATGTTTCCTGTTTCTCTGAAATGAGTCAAAAGTTTGGCTCATGGCACCTCCCAACATATTGCACATTGGAGGCCACGGAAACTAAATTTAACATCAGACACGTCATTGGAGATTCATGGACAGGAGAGCTAGGCTTCTGCTCGGGGGTCTGAGGGCATTCTTACCATTTTAATTACCTCAGAATACAATAATGGTCAAAAATATGTTAGCACTTGACCCTCCCCTTTATGACCTTGTTGAACTTCCCATTACAAAACCATGGGCATGAACAGGGGTTGCCCCCCTGTCCCCCACCCCCATGCACACATATATGAAAACACACTAAAAACAAAAACATAAATAGTACAATATTAGTTTTGTTTACAGTTTTCTTTCATTGCACTTAGTAAGAGACAAAGAGAGGGGTCGGAAGTGAACTAGCAGATCATTTTTCCCTCACATTTTCCAAAAAATCTAGGGTGGTACAGCATATAAAAACCTGGAGCATGTGAAATCACTGACTGATCATAATAAGAACTGCCCAGAGTCGTCTAGTCTACTACAAAGAGTAGCACAACTGACTTGAGATGAGTAGAGGATGAAGAAGAGTGATGAAGAGAATCTTTAGCTCCACCAACATCTAGAGGAAATTCGATTCAGTAACTTTAAGCTGCTGTGGCTTTTGTCTTCTGAACAGTGATCCATAATGTGTCATACTCCTGTATCCTCGCCTGACCATTTGTCTTTTTTGGTTAGTTCCTCTTTCTGTGGAAGGCATCCGCATAGTAACCAGTCTCTCTCTCTCTCTCTCTCTCTCTCTCTCTCTCTCTCTCTCTCTCTCTCTCTCTTTCTCTCTCCCTCCCTGTCTCACACACATACTCACCCACACACACACACACACACACACACCACTATATCTACTATCCTGTGTCACACAGCACGTCCTCAAGCAATGTATTTATCTAGAGTCTTCATGTCCACCTCTCTAACTGACCATAAGATTTTGTGTTTATAGTGTAGCGTATTTATTTTTCAGAGTATTTCTACAACTTTATGACTTTTATTTTTGGCTTTATATTTTATATTGTTCTTGTCTCTGTGTGTCTGTGCAATCATTACAGAAGCAATTTCCTCCAGGTTCACAAACGTTTTCTTTTTCTGATTCTGAATAAGTTTTTTTATTTTTTATTTTGTTAAACTAACCAATACAGACTGAGGTCTATCTGTTACATCGTTTGATAGCCTCCCTTTAACCGCTTCAATCAGTGATCAGGACCATTGGTGGATCACTCAGCCCAGCAGTGACACTGATATGGCAGTGGATTATAACAACCATCACACTCATCAAATGTGAATTTTCAACGACAAACTCTAACATCTCTAACCCCTCTCCTGCTGTCCATGTACCAATCATGAACCCTCTTTCATTTTGTCATTTAGTCATTACATTTACTTTCATAAAGTCATTTAGCTCTTTGTCTCTTTTCATGTCCAACGTCAAAGTCACTTGGAACTACTCAGAAATGTATACTGTCAGAATAATGTTGCACTTTGATGGTTAAGGTTCCTCATGAGGAACTAGGTTATTTTTCTTTGCCTCTGTCACCCTCATCTCACCCACTTTCTGTAAACCCCCTTAGTGAAAACACCAGTTGTAGAAAGAACCATACAATAAATCTCATACAATAAAATTGAATGGACTTGGTTTTATTGCAAAGAAAAAAGAGAAGGCTTTACATTTAACTGGGAAACCAAACAATATGATAACGCAATATCAACAAGTACATAGTAATTACTATGTAAGTACACTATTGATTAATAGTTTAATTTCTAATCACGTAATTATTTCTTCATTAACTATGTATTAATTGATACTTATTATTTGCTCCATTAATAATCTGTTCATTCATCCATTGAGCTTGCATTTTTTTCTCACTGATCTCAGATATGACTCACATATTGATCATTTACAACGCATTACTTCCTTCTCCTTAAACATTAATTACTACTTTATGTAGTAAAGTTGGGGAGAGGTGATGATCTTCACAACTAAATATTCCACAAATGCATAGTTCAGTTGTGATTAGTTACTGATATTGTAATAATTATCTTTTTGTTCTTATCAGGTGAAGTGGAAAGCCTAAAGGCAGATATGAGCCCAGTGAGGAAACTGAATGTGAAGTGTCCAATAAAGCCACAGGACTTTTCTCCACACATAACTTCAAAAATATTAACTGATAATAATGAGGCCAACCCATAATCAGTCAGTCTAACATTCAGTTAATACATGGTTAATGATTAAATTAAGAAACTACCGATCAACTAAAGTCAGTTAACAGTGCACTTAATTAGTAAATACAATGTACTTACTTAGTAACAACTAAAGTGTCAACACATTCATAAACAATGAATACTCAATCAAATATAACATAACAAATAATTCATCAAATTCATTCATTTGCACTCAGCTGAGACTACACACACAAACATTCAAATTTAATATGAAAACAATCAAACAAAAAAACCTTTAGGGATATTTAACAACACATGAGCACACTGAGAGTACCTAAAACTAAATAAAGACAAAAAACTACAAAAGATAGGCAAAACAAAACATACATTGACCACAAGCCATAGTTGAGAAATCGGACAGCTTAAGATCAAACAAAGTTGGGGTAAAAGCAACAAATACTGCCTCTAATTTCAGTAATCTCACTAATGCTAATTTCACTTTTGTATTTGGAACAAATACCATGGTTGGCTGGATGAGCTCATGGACCTGATTACTTTAAAGCAGGGGTCTGAAACCTCTCCAGAAAGGGCCGCTGTGGGTGCAGGTTTTCGTTCCAACCAAGCAGGAGCCACACCTGATTCCAGTGTTGCCATTTTCTGCTGATTGTTTCCAGCCCAAAATATGCCCAAAACCTGCCAAAATGCACTCAAAACCGCCCAAAATATGAAATCTACCTTTTTGAGTGATTGCCGTTGCTGCCTATAATCAGGGTGTGAACTAGGGGGGAGCAGGGGGAGCTATAGCTCCCCTAGTGGTG
>JBBIGA010057835.1:0-12588 GCA_037576975.1 Alestes dentex
CTCTCTCTCTCTCTCTCTCTATATACTATCTCTCTCTCTCTCTCTCTCTCTCTCTCTCTCTCTCTCTCTCTCTCTCTCTCTCTCTATCTACTACTTCTCTCTCTTTCTCTCTGTCTCTACTGTCTCTCTCTCTACGGTCTCTCTCTCTATTTCTCTCTCTACTATCTCTCTCTCTTTCTCTCTGAAATTTACAGTTGCCTTTCTGTCTCTCTCTGTCTTTCTTCTTTTCTTTGGTCTGTCTGTGATCAGTCTCAGCAAAGCTTCTATGATTGAAATAAAGAAATAAATAAACAAGTACTGATAAACACACAGCATCAGTCTGTTCCGGAAGCGAGAACGGAGACAGGAAACAGCTGGAACACGCTGTTGTTTATCACTGCAAAAACAACACATGCCAGCGTTTTTGTTGAGAGTAATATGGACACACACACCCGCGCGCACACACACACTTCTGTCAGAGCAACACCGCTTCGTTTGTCACCACCAAGTTGCAGACTGTGGGGTAAATCTCAGGTGAATCTCAGGTACTGTCAGATAACCCAGACACACACAGCAGACAGTAGGGATGTTTGATTCATTTTGGAGGGCG
This sequence comes from Alestes dentex, assembly GCA_037576975.1. Lineage (NCBI taxonomy): Eukaryota > Metazoa > Chordata > Actinopteri > Characiformes > Alestidae > Alestes > Alestes dentex. Next base: position 590 of record JBBIGA010057835.1, read on the forward strand.
CAGGCACGTGCAGATGAGGGGACATTTGAGCTTTACTATATGAAATATAGTGACATATAGTCTCACTGAAAACTAGGGGTGAATAGTTAGCATTATAAAAACCAGAAGTAAATATGGCTGGAAGTTTGTCATAACTAGTTAACGTAATGAAAGCTAGTCATAACTAGAATGTAATGTTGAGTGTACATTTTAGACAAGTACACAGCAGGAACAGCACGAAATTGTTCTCTGCATGTAATCAATTCACCAAGTGAAGCAGTGGGCAGCCAGGAACACTGTTGCACTAGGTTGTGGGATTCAAACCCACAACCTTCCGATTGCAGGGGCAACTCCCTAACTACCAGGCCACTAGCTGCCCCCATGACTCGTTACAAAAAGCCACTGGTAAATAACTTGCATTATGAAACTTGGTGGTAAACATGACTGAGATGTTGTGGTAAATAGTTAAGACTATACAAGCTAGAGGTACCAAAAGTGGTATAATGAGGTGGAAACAGCGAATGTGAGTGAAAGCTAGAGTGAACTAGTTGGCGTTATGAAAATTAAGGGTGACTTCAAATTAAAGTTCATAAATGAAAGCTGAATGTCTGTCTCCTACTAATGTGTAGCCTATTTGTCACAGAAATATGAAATTTTAATTAAAAATGTTTCCTTAAATACATAAAACTGAGAAATCACAAAGAAAATAAAGAAGAGAGAGACAAGATAAGACAGAGAAAGAGGAAGTGAGAGAATTTCGTTTTTGCCGTCTTTGCTTGGTGAAGTGAGGCCGAAGAAAAGACATTTGACTGCTTCTGAAAACCGTGTGCTGGCCCTCATTACCGCGCTGTTACCAGGCCAGTGTTCCTGAAGGCCCATAGTCTCCCTCCAATTAAAAACACTAGAAGTGTGACAATACTGTTTACTTTGAGGCTGGAGAAGGCTAATTATCTGGAAAGGTCTCACGTTAGTCAGACACACACTCTTACACATGTGCATGTAGACACACAAACACATCAGCCAACCTCAGACTCACACACACACACACACACACACACACACACAATCCTGTATACGTACACATGGTTGTCTCTGGCTCAACAGAACACTAATTATCCTGAATGGTCTCACATCTAACACCTATTCAGCTACACACACACACACATCCAAGCACACACACACTTCTCACCACAGCTAACTTCAGCTAATTAAGTAGCTGTAACCCCAGAAAAGGGAGCTGGAATAGCAGAGTAAATAGAAAGGCAGAAGTCTATGTGAGCAAACACCTAGGCACATACTGATTTATGAGAGAGGAAATTTATACCCACCGCTTAATTACCTATTTGGCTCTGTAAGCTGTAAATCTCACACACACCCGGGACACAAGTGATTCTCCTGCACACTGATGTGTTTGGGTATTTGTATGTGGGTACTTTTTTGTCCGTGCATTTATATACATGTGCGCTTATTAGCTATATACTTATTCGTGTGTTTGGGTTTTAAGGGTCTGCCCTTTGTTGCCATGGAGCCCTTGGCCCGGTGGGCTCTTTTTAGTTTAGTTTCTTTTTGCTTTGTTTTGTCGATAAAAACATTTTGTTGTTACTTTTGTGTGTTGTCTGCTGTTCTCCAAGGAGATGAAGGAATTTGTGTCGCCTGAAATTGATACCCCAGTGAAACAGATTGTCATGGATGAACATGTTATGAACGCTTCTGAACGCTTATTGACGTCAGTAAAGTGCAATATAATTGGGGATGTGTTACAATTGCGCTATGTTCAAAGGAATTCCTTAGGGATGCAATTAAATGTGATGTGGTTCAAATGCATTGAACACAGTGATTTTTTTTGATGAGGTTTTGTTTTTCTTAGACTACATTTACTAATATTCCAGTGTAGGACCAAGCTAATTAAACACAAGGTTACAACATAAACATATCTGCAGTATATATATGTGGCAAACACACACACGTACACACATGTCACACACACAAACACACATATATGTGGATATATGCGGATATTTTCTGAGAACCAAAACAATAGTTGTTCTTGGAAACTCCCACACCTACGCGGAAACTGCAGATATCCTCAGTATTTTTTTGCTTCTGTGACGTCCGGACACTACGCCTCTCGTCCTCATGCTGGTTGTTTGTGTTTGGGCATGGTTGTTAGAAAGACAGTCAAGACACCTGAACAGAATGAGCCTCCGCTGCTCAGCGCCGCCCCAAACAGCACGAGGACGAGGCCCAGATGTCACACTCAGCTGTACTCAGAGGCAGAAGGTTTGAAAGTAGCCAATCCGTTATTTATTCCTCCTTTGCTACTGATTAGCTGCCACCCTTTGATGCAGTTGCAGTTCCCCCGTGGAGCATCTCAAGTGTTCTTGTGTTTTTTGTTTTGTTCTTCTTAAAGCCCTGTATTGTTTTTACTGTAAATGTAATTAATTTATTACTGTATTTACCTGCTTATACCAAATAAAACGACAGCGCATACCAAAGAAAATGTGCATGCATTAATTACAGTGCAGTCTATACAGGGGTAACATCGGTATTTACATTCTAGCACTGCTAGAGTTCACTGTAAACTGTACAGTACGGATACGGGTTTACCTTTACATTTTCTTTAAGGCTAATGAGTTTAAAATGAAATTAAAGTGTTTTGGGAGCATATTTAGGGTTTACACTATAAAAATAGGCGTTTTTTCACTATATGCGGGTGCTCTTGGAACGTAACCCCCACAAGAAGCGGGGGTTTACCGTATATATATAAGGTCCTGACACCGACAATATATATAATACATTCAGGGAGATATTATAACATAGGTGCTTCGTGTTAATGAAAGCAGCACATGTATTTGTGTATATAGAGCAAACACACAAACACGCACACGTTTTATATATACTTTTGTTTATATAGTGTATGTTTATGTACATATATACGCACATGTAAGGTTTTGTCCTGACAGAGATGATATATATGCATATGGGACATATTATAGGTATTTTATATTATTGATTTTTAATAGTATTGTACGTATTTGTTTGTGTGTGTGTGTGTGTGTGTGTGTGTGTGTGTGTGTGTGTGTGTACACATCTAGGTGAGTCCAACAGTGAGTGCAGCTGCACGAGCCACATGTTCGCCACAGACAGTCGAGAACCATCTCTTGCCTCGTCCGTCGCCCCGTCAGTCCTGTACCGAGACGGCCGTCGGGACCGGGACTCTCCGGAGCTCAGTGGGTCAGACAGTGGGCGGAGCTACAGAAGCTCCACCGCGTCGTCCTTTGAAGAACTGGACTTGGACGCGGACCGGATGTCACTGGAGAACAGTCAAATGCCAGACGACCCAGCAGAGGACAAAATCACACATCAGGAACAAGTGATGGTGGTGGAGGGGGAGGAGTGAGAAACATACAGAAAATTGGAACCTACTGGAAGGCAGTATATTAGAAAAGAGCAGTAAAATGTAACGTAGAGGGATTGTCCATTAATAAGTTTTGGAGAGTGAAACGTTTTGTTTTTGGTTTCAAATACATGTGGGTGTTCTAAGTGTAGAGAGTATTTTGGGAGAAATGTTTAACAATTGATGCAAAATCTTTTAATATAAACATTTTAGCGAATAATAATTTTTGGTTGGTTGTGTTTTAACATATTGTTGTTTGAAAAGAGTATTTTAAAGGGGCCATTCTGACCAAATGTTGACAAGAGATTGTGCTTCTTCTTGAAGGAAACCAGTATTCCGTCCTCCGGTGCAGGAGTTTCACCTGTAGGACTCAACATAAATAAATACTTGAAAATACAGCAATACTTGAAAACTGTTTGAACCAGCAAGCCTGTGTTCCTTAAATCCACATTTTTCATTTATTTCCAGTGACGTCTGTTATTTATGAATGAGCATCAAGCATTTCTCATTCGTTCACGGTACTGACTGATATATTCAGGACTGATGTGTTACTGACATTTGCTTTAAAAACTCAGCACAGTCTGAGTAATATTTTACTTCTGGATAAATTGTTGAACAGATTTTTGCAGCGTTTGGGTGTTCGGTTAATCATAAATGTGATATAAAATTATTACAGATCTTAATTTTACACCAGAAATCAAAATACTACCATGAGAGATTTTGAAGTATAAAGTTATATTATTAAGATAATTTTTTAAATAACATAAATGGCATTTATGTGATTGTTTTTGTTGGTCTTTGAAATGGTCAATCTCTTGGTTTTTGGTTTTGAATTTTGCTTTTTTTTTTGATGATTGACAGTTTTTTCACAGAACTATTGACTGATTTTGGATTTTCTGTCTTTTTATATGTGCTATTACAACATGCCATTGATCATTTTATTTGTTCAAACTGACTTACGGCTTGTGTTTAGGATTATTGTGTTTTGCCAGGCTCTTGATGAGACATGTGTTTTAACTTTATTAAAACTGATTTATCAAACAGTTTTAGTGTGTTGAGTCATTACATCAAAACTAAATACAGAGGTTCATTTGACTGAATAGAATTGAACAGAGCTACACTGGATTGAATGGAAATGAATGTACTAATACATAGACATTTAAAGGAATGACAAATTACACCAAAAGTTAAAAGATAAAGAAAACAAAAAAGGCAGCATACACAGATGAGTCACTTTATTAGGTACACCTACCCTGTATCAGAATCAGAAAATGTTACTGGTCGTGGAGACATGCTTGTGCTAACTGCACAGACAACACAAAGACACAAATATCATATAAGTCAAATAAAACTAACTCTCCAGAAATACTCAGAAAATATACCAAAACCACTATGCTTTGTACAAAAAATGTTGTGGTCAGTAAGGAAGGTGTACATAAATAAACAAATTACTGCTAAAGTAGTAATTAACACAAATAGTGGTTTGGAGTTGTTCACTAGACCAAGTCTGTTACTGCACATAACAGTGATGCAAGCAGTGACACTGCACATGATAATACTAACGCACGTGAACTGTTGTACATAATTAGTGATTTAAGTAGTGATATTACACCTGATAAGACTATTTCATGTAAACAATTGCGCATAATAATAAAGATAATAAAGATATTGCACGTAATGATAATACACTGGATGAAATACACTGTGCTATATACACAGAATGCTGGGATATAAATGTTATAGGTGAATAACTTGCTGATAAGTACATTTCTAGCAACACTAATAACACGTTGTCTTCATTCACCTGATGCCGCCATGTCACTGTCACTGCTGTGCTGAGAACGATCTACTGCCCAAACACTACCTGCCTCCTGGTGGTCCTTTGGGGGTCCTGACCAGGTTACTACAAAAAGCACCCATATGGTAAGTGGAGATGGATGAAGGACAATAGGAATCAGTTATGTGGACGTAATGAGATAACTCGCCATACATTACAAAGGGATGCCAAGAAAATTACATTTATGGTGTTATGGTATCTTTTATGTTCTTTATTCATTCTCTTTGCCTTCGTTTACTTTCTTACCTCCTCTCAATTCTGTTCTTCACCGTACCTGCTCTCATATCTTTTCATTTTCTCCCCCCAGCTACTCCTCCTCCTGCAAACTTGTACCAGCTGTTGCCAGTCTGTATACTCATCGTGTTGTGAACAGCAGGGGGTCGGTATGGGCCGTATTTAAAGAGCTCCGTGTTCCTGCCGTCTGAAAGCCTGCAGCCTGTTTTTTCTCTCCGCATCTGCATCCCCTCATACCAACCTGCTGGAGACGACTGAATCTATACACAAGACGCCAAGGGTCCCACTGGCCTCTGGGCGGTGCGAAGCTGGTGACAGACTAATGCGCTCCTCTACACCTGAACTTTACCTCTGTTCACTGCCACCACAGCCACACTTATGCCCTGTTACTCGATTTGAAGCAACAATTTACACTCACTCAGTGTGGTTTAATGCTGCTAACTGTCTCCCATGCAATAGTATGTTCATGGTGCATTATTCATATTATTATTGATTCTGGAAGGTTTATATCCCATTCACACTTCTGTTACACTGCTATATTGTCTATTGAATTGTTTCTGTCTTCCCTTGCACTTTGTTCAATGCTGCCTCCTGTGCAATAATAATCACACTTTCGGAGCAACACGAGTCACTCTGGAAGGTTTACATCACATTCACGCTAATCTGTTATATCACTGTGCACTCTTGTGGTGTCTATTCATTGCATTGTCTTTGTTGTTGCTGTTGAAACTTGCACTCTGTTGAATGTTTTTATATGTTGCACTGTGGTCCATGGAGAAAAGTCTCATCTCACTATGTACATGTTCACAGCTGCTGCTGACAATAAAGTAACCTTGAACCTTCAACTTAACGCAGTAGAAATGTGAGGATCCTGTTTAGTTTAAGACTGTAGGATCTTAAAATTGCTCATATCCATATGTACCCTTTTAAAAATGAGTGTACAGAAGAAAGGGTTCTTGCATGTGTACCACAGAAGAATCCCTTTTGGTTCCTTAAGGAACGTTTTTTTATATATTTAAATGAGATGTGTCAAGAAACTTTATAAAGTTGAAAGAACATCCACATAATGTAACATTTCTAGGAACAATATTTTAAAAGTTTCCTTAAGACTAGAAATGATTCTTTTTGCTTATAGATTGCTTCTAACATTTCAAAACAGGTTCTTTTAAGTATACTCTTAAAAATATACTCTTAAAAGTTTTTGGCTTTGAAGTATGGTTCTAGGAATATTTGATGTCGAACTTTTACATTATGTGGAGGATTTCTAAACTTTGAAAGACTTCTCCACATGCCCAGATCTCTTTTATTCTTTAAAGAAGCATCCTCTGAAAGGCTCTTTTGTTGACATTGGGTTACCAGTGGATGTTTGAGGCTTCTGTCTTTCAGTGAAACAGCTGGAGCAGATGTGATGTGGGAATAATTGCCAGTCTGGATTCATTGTAGTCTGGATGTTAAAATAGTTTCTAACTTTTTCCAATTATAAATTTATACTCATACTCATCTTTTTTCCCCACATCTCAGACACCCAGTTCCGGAGTTCTAGAGCAGATTGTCTTCGTTTCTTCTTTCTTGTTGGCTTTTCTCATTAACAACTTCTTAAACAGCTGTGCAACTTTTCAGACTCATTTCTTCTCACAGTGGAGGAAGGAGCAGGATTCCTGTGGATTTTTTTCAGATCTGAAGCAGGGGTGGACTTTGATTTCTCTCAAAGACCAAAGCTTTAAGTGCTGTTTGCCTGAGGGGGACAGTTTTGGTAGTCTGCTTGTTTGTTAGTGGTCCTATTTACCTTTGATCTTTTAACCAGTTTTTTGAACTCCAGATTCAGAGACTTGTTTTTAGTTCGTTTTGTTTTCTTCATGTGAGTGGATGCTCTTCTATCTGGTCTCCTGAATAATCTTTGTTTTTAGCCAGTTCAGACGCTCATGACAGAGAAACATGCGTGGCAGCTGAGGTGTGTGTGCGTAGCAGCGCGTGTGAATGAATCCTTGAATATAAAAAGTCATTTTTATATTCAAGGGTGCTTTGGGAGCACATTTTGTCGGGAGGACAACAGCAACTGTCGGGTTTAAGGCTGGAAGAGTTGGAGTGGCAGAACGGGGCACAGAAGTAAGCAGCAGATCAGGGGCATCATTAGATCCAGTTTACTGAGTGTAACGGCCTCAAGCCTTTAGTGTTCTATCTATCCTCTCAGCCTAAGGGGTGTGCTGTGGGGAGATTCCAGCCATTCTTTAAAAAAAGGGGGAAACAAAAGCTAGGATGGAAAGGCTAAAAGACTGGTTGATGTCTATTTTTGAGTTGATGCAGAATCTTGGTGTTCTGGTGTGCGAGTGTGTTGTTTTGTGTTTACTTGTACATATATTTTGAAAGTTCTCTGATAAGAAAGCCAGGAGCATTTCTCCATGCCTAAAGCCAACTTCTCCAGACTGGGTTTTTATATACATTTTTAGTACAGTGCTTTAAAAGGGATGCCGGTGGAGTTTCTCCACACTTGGAGTCGTCTTCCCAGGGCAGTTCTTCCTGTTTGCTTTTGTGCATGTTATTTGTACATATTATTGGGTATGTGTATGGGAGACTGTAAATCACTTGGTGCTTTGATTAAAGGTTTATAGCAATACTGGTGTATCTGGTGGTGTGTTTCATGAGGCTGTACCGTGTTGCTGTTCTCCACTATGATTCTGAGAATAAATCAAATACAGTAACTGTCCTCAATACGGACCTAACAGTAACATGTATCTACCTATGTTTAACAACAGGACAGAGCAGCCAGAGTAATGCTAGTGTTCACATTAGGGCCTGACCACTTGTAGCCCACCAGAAACACATGTTAGACCACGATATTAAAGGCATTAGAATGTCATTTTCAAAAAAAAAAAAAAAGACATCTGTCTGAAGCCAATATTTCAGAATAAACATCAGGACACAAAGGAAAGCCTATGTTTGGACTATATTTCCCAGTTAGTTAACCTAAGAAGAAGCTTAGTTTTAATAAAGACTGTTCTGGGTCTATGACTGACAAGCAAAGAGGCAAGTCAGCGCCCCCATAATTAAGAGTGCGCCTCAGAACAGCCAGTAGTTAAGGGACACCTTTGGAACCGACTGAGACTGAAAGTACTGGCAGTTTTGGAGAGGTGTGATTTTCAGTTAAATATATGTTTCCCACTGGATGCTGCACAATGACACAGCTTCTGTAAGTTCTATAAGCAAGAACTTTAAAGGCTGGAAGGCAAAGAGACAGCAGATCCACTTCAGATCCAGCCGAAGCGTTTTGAACTTCTGGTTACTGCTCCATCCAGTGCTGGAAATTTGGTGGAAAGGGCTGACCTGTCAAGAGACATAAAATTCTGCAGGGTCAGAATACTGCAGCTGTTTATTTTCAGGGGTGCAGCAGGGAATCATATTATATTGGCGCAGAAACCTGAGCTTCAATAAAGCACCGCTGGTTTAAGTCCTATGTTGGAAATTGCAGCCCGAGAACCGGCTGACTCGTACAGAAATGGTGCAAAACTACTTTAAGAAGGGAGTGAGATATTTCCATCCACATTCATGTTGAAGTATGACCACTGCAGGTGAAGATCAACAGGAGTGAAGACCTTGTGGTGAAAGGTTTACGACCTGGCTGGAGATTTACGACTCCTCAGGGTCGGCGGCGAAGTGTGTCGCACTCCATCTACAGGGCTGCCTCACTTTGAGGTGAAAGAGTAGTAATTCAAGACAACCTCTCTCTCTCTCTCTTTCTCATTCTTTCTTTTTTAACTCTCTCTCTCTCTCTCTCTATCTATCTATCTATCTCTATCAATAGTGAAGTCATCTGAATGTGTTTTTCTGAACAGCGTCAGCATAACAAATCAGGATCTGTCGGAAATGACTACAGTCAGCAAATACCTCCCAAAGATAACAACTGACCACCATCCATTCTGTAACAGCATTTTCTCCTGACACTTTTTTGGGTACTGGCGCCACATAAAAGAAAACGACTCCAAAATATTGTCACAGTCATAATAAAACCTCACATCAAATTTATGTGTGAGAGAGACAACATCCTTAACCTCAACCCCTTAAAATTACAGGCTTATTACATCCCGAGGCTCATTATTCACTAATTACATGCAAAACAATGCAAACTGGCTGAATGTTATTACTCTTAATTCATATGAATGAGGAACAGGATAGGAATCAGATCCTGGCCATTCATTAAATTAACAACAGGGTCTTTTTACATTTCCACCAGGTCTTTATTATTACAACAGGTCGGCAGATTTGCTTCCATTTTCAGTATTCTGTGCATTGATGACTCCATGATGCCTAAAAGAACCAGCAGCCCCCACCATTAATGTGTAATGTTATTAACGTTTCAGCATTATTTAACATTTCAGCTCATGTGAAAAAGCAGGTATTCTCAATCCCTTATGCCTCCTTCTTGGACTAGTAAACCCCTCAGTTTAACCTGCAGTGTCTACAATTTTTTTTTTAAAGTAAGGGAGAGTGTTTTTGAACATTCGACCATTTTTAGATGTCTATGCTAAGCATGCAGCTTTGAAGCACTTACTCATACCCCCTCAGAAAACCAGCCATACCTCACATTTCATCCAAGCAGAAATTACATTTATTACGAATCCAGGTTTGCATGAGGAGTAGATAATCCTAGTTTTACAGTTAAGTCTGACAGTTGTGCACTGATATCACCACATAGGACTAAAAATTGAAAGCTGTATGTAGAGTCACGGTCAAATGTTTTTGATGTTCAATGTTTTGTTCAATTTTTGGTCAAATTTGTACACTACCTCTATAGGGAACTGTGGCCTTGTTGTAATGCCTTAACTACCTTAAATATGACATTTTTATACACATTTTCTGTTTTTTTGCTAAGTTATTTAACATATCGGAAAAAATAAAACATAAACCATAAGATGTGTCATAACTTTTACACTTGACTTAACATATTGGGGAAAAAATTCCCAGTGTGTTACATTTAGCAAACAAACAGTAATTAAGTGCATTGAATGTACATTCTAATGTGTGTGTGCTTATTTTTAGTGGTGTAATGATACATTGAGCCCATGATTCAATTCAACTCACGATACCAAGTTGACGATTTGATTTTCAGCTGTGGCATAATGACTCTAGAACTGGGAGGCAGGAAGAGTGACAGATATGTGCTGGACTGGGTTGTTGGTTGGTGCTGGCTGATTACCAACTTTGGTGTTCAGACAATACAGTTACATCATATCAAAGTGATCAGAATGCTCACAATGCACACTGTCACATTTTTTCATTGCAATATCCCAGTTTTTCATGCATTCTTACACTCCTGTTTGTTTTCACTTTGAAAATTAACCAACTGCAAATAGACCGGGTTGACAAAACTTCTACAACTGTGTATTTATATAATAGTCCATTTGATACTCTAAATTGCAACAGATCTATTTTAAATATCCCTTTACTTTGCAGACCACCTGAATTAATGCAGATCATAATATGTGTCAAATCAAACAAAAATACACAAACACACAAATTTGTAAATAGACTGGGATCCCAAACCTCTACTGATGACTGTGTATTTGTATTATAGTCCATAATACACCTCCAGGGTTGGGGGTTTGAATCCGGGTCCTGGCCTTGTGTGTGTGTGGAGTTTGCATGTTCTCCTCGTAGTGGCGTGTGTTTCCTTCCGGGATCTTCGGTTTCTCCCACAGTTCAAAGACAGGCATGTCAGGTGAATTGGGAATTTTAAATTGACCTTAGGTGTGATTGAATGGTGTGTGTGTGTGGGCGTTGCACCCGTTGGCCCCAGGATAGGCTCTGGATACCTGCGATTAAGTGGTTACAGAAAATGAATGTAAGTCAAATCAAAGACCCTTAAGTCCTGAGCGGGGCCCTTAGTTTGGACTCATGGTCAACTTGGTCAAAAGTAACACCATTTATTTCGGTTACACTGGAAATGTAGTTACATGCAAAACTAATGGAACTGGCAAATGTGAACTGGCCCTAGGTAAAAACATTTTGTTCATTTTTAAGCTTTTCTATTGGTCCATTTTTTGGATTCTTCTCATGACGTTCACCAAAACAGGACCTGGACAAGTTAGTTATGAAGTCCTGATCTGGAAGTGATGCTACTGTTTATGCTGCATAACATAAATATGAACATCAGTACAGGTTCAGTGCGCTTTGGCAGACGCTGGCAGCTCGTGATGAGCTGTGGTGTAAAATGAGCTCAGAGGCCGCGCATGTTGTTTTCACGAGCCCCTCGCTATAAACATGTCACAAGCAGAGCACGCTTCACCCCGGCCCCCTCTGCTCCTCACTGTCAGCTCCAATTCGGCAGCCTTTGTTTTCTCAGTAGAAAACAATAGACTGATCTCTGGAGAGTTCCTTTCTTTTTTAAATTTCATTTATTTATTTATTTATTTATTTTGTGAAGACCATCCGTAGGCGTGTTTACATAGTCAACTTCAAAGTGTCTCAAACAGTCATCTGAACACACACACACACACACACACACACACACACACCCACACACACACACACACACACACACACACCCACACACACACA
>JBBIGA010057885.1:0-12584 GCA_037576975.1 Alestes dentex
CCTTCCTCCTATTGCTTTGACAGGTTTCCTTCTGTTCCTATGACTTTACTACAGCCATTCATGTGTATATTAGTCAGTAACATGACTTTGAAGTAAAAGTCACAAAAGAATATAATTTAATGCTCTTCCTTGCTAGTTTCAGCAGCACTCAGTGTAATGTTTGTAGGGGCCTCTAGAGGTGGCCATTGCACTGCAGTTGAATGGTTGAGCGATCTTTCTTTATGAATGCAGTGATGAGGCCTAAGTAGAAGAAAAAAGCCAGAACGCAATGAGGTGTGCAGTCACAAATAGCTCACAGTTTTATCATACATAAAATAAACTGCACAAAACCCTAAACATGACCCTATGTGTGACTGCGGCTTTGTTTAAAATCTGTCGTATAGCAGTGACTTGCCTTTTTTTTTTAATTACATTTTATTTTACATTTTGATCCTGCAGGAAATTTTGAGTCCTCTGTATTTAACACATTCACCTGAGTGAAGCAGTAGGCCGCCGACAATGGCGCCCAGGCAGCGGTGTGAGGATGGTACCTTGCTCAGTGGTACCGCTAGCAGTCCTGGGATTCAAACCCACGACTTGCTGATCACAGTGACAAGTCCCTCACCAGCAGACCTAGTGGTCCTTTATGGCCGGACACCTCATGTCTCCAGTATTTATGATGAATAAACATCATGTGCCATACTGTGTAGAATGTGTGATAGTCAGACACAATAAGAAATGTAGTTTGATTTGGTTTTTGAGTTGATTTTGAGCACTAGCAAGGTCAAGGGCGGTCTTTCACATTGGTGCAAAGGAGTGCTGGCCCACTCTTGCTTTAATTCAGACACGCTGGGGGCCTTTTCAGCCTGAACGTTCCATTAAAGGTCCTGACAGGGCATTACCATGAACCGCCTCATCCTGCCTCAGCATCTCACTGGGGTTCAAGCAGGGACTGACTGGCAACAAAAAGCACCCCTAACTCTAATACACTAACTCTGAACTGATGCAACATGTTTATTGATCAATTAATCATTCATAAAAAAATCACACATTTGTACTGTTTGTGTCAGAGTAATATGTAAAGCGACACGACTAGAAGTCTTACATGTCTAGTTTACCCATTTATTTTTAAAACTCTTTAGAGAAATGAACTGTTTGTGCACTAGGTGTGACTAGTTAAACCTTGGAGATGGTCAAACCTGCAGCAGGGTTTTAGCACTGAAACCCCAAGGTTAGTTTATTTAGCGAGTTCACAGCACAGAGACTGACGAAGACTCACTGCTCTTTTATGTTTGTGCTTCTTCATCACAACTGTCCTCATCATCACCGGCACATGGCTTCAATAAATCTCTCATCCCACCACACTGTGGTGTCAGCCAGCAAATCTGTTTCTTTTGTTTGCTCACCTTCTCGGCACCACCATGTTTCCGTAAAGAGTGCTAGATATTTTTAATTAAAGCTAGATCCCACCTGCTTGAGCACTAGAAACTTTCACTTGTGAGTATCTAGTATAATCTGTATGTAAGTTTTATGATTTTGGTTGGGAAAAAAAGAGGCCCTTACAAGTGGGGCCCATTAGGAAAATTCTATAACCACCAAGTGTCCAGTCTACACCTGTTCAGGACTTTAATTGGGCCACTCCTAAACCTTCATTTTGTTTCTTTTGTGCCATTCAGAGGTGAACATGCACTGCACAACCCAACTGTACTTGAGCTTCAGATCGCTGATGACCAGACGTTCTCCTGCAGGATCTTCTAGCAGAGAGCAGAATTCATAGTTCCTTCAGTTACCACAAATCACCAATACCCTGAAGCAGCAAAGCAATTTCCCACTATCACACTCCCACCACCATGTTTCTCTGTCACTGTGATGTTCTTAGTGTGGAATACAGTGTTAGCTGTATGCCGGATGTCACTTTTAAAAAGTTCCACTTTTAACTGATCGGTCATCCAGGTGTCATTTTTGTCAAATGTGAGACCAACCATTATATGCCCATAACTATGTCTTTTCTGAAATTTCTTTTGATCAAGTTATTCAGCTGGGCTTGCAGTAATCGAGTCTGGGTCTGTTTAGTCTAACCAAAACTGTTCTTTGTTTCATTACATTTTGGTAATTGTTTGAGATGGTAACCAAGGGGGTAATACGTTTTTTTTTTCATTCAGTCCTTGAGAGGATATATTTGGTGTACAAAATAGAATAATACATTTTTTTCATGGCGCTGTACATTCAAATTAAACTATTCTAACACAGTTTATTGACTATTCCTGGATATTGTGGTGTGTAATATCAGTGGGGTCCAAACAGAATGTGCAATCTGACATAAGTAGCAAGAGACTGAATGATTTGACCACTTTAACAGGTGTATGAGAACCACTTGCATTTGGGAACACGTCCACAAGAAGACACTCTTATTTCATATCAGCTATTTGGGGCTACAATCACGGCAAGTTTCAAGTGGATTGATGATATCTATGTAATTGCCAAACAAAATTGGGCTGCATTAATCAAAAATCTGGGATAAATTGTGAATTGTTGTATCATCGCATCTTTGCATCCAGAATCAAAATTGGTTAGTGGAGTGTTTCGAGGGACCTCTCCATAGTATGCTCATACACTTCTGTATATGTTCATTATCCTCCAAACTAATTACCTGCGCTGCTTGTGATCATCTTCTTTATTCCTCTGGCCAGGTGAGCTAATCAACTTCTAAGTTTATTAGCATGCTATGCTGGCTATGAAAATCCCCCAGCAGCCTTGTCTTTCTGATGCATCTCACATAATGTTCGTTGGCCCTTCTGAGTGCCTTGGAGCCATATAATCTCCATAATAACAGCAGCAAAAGAGGAAGCTTAGCGGATATGCGTTAAAAGTGTGCAGCTTGTTAAAAGCCTATGCCATTTACCCTGAGATTCCAACCCAAATGGATCCCCTGGAGGGGTTAGAAAGAGAAAAGGAGAGATTAGGGAGGGAGAAAGTGGGTCTAATGTTTGACAGAGATAATTATCAAGAGGTTTGTGAGTCTGCGTGCCCGTCCGCCCACCAGCGCCCATTAAAACGACTTAGATTATCCCGCAGCTCCTTTTTTTCCCTCTTAATGGGACTCAGCGCCACAACAGCACACTATCACCTTACACTGGCGGTGTGTTTGCTGTAATTCTGTGAGGATCTTTGGCTTTGTTCCGGTGAGCGGCGGGGTCTGAGTCTCAGGCAATTACACACGATTCTGAACACTGCGACCTCCCGTGGGAATCGGTGGTACAAGTGGAGAAGAAAAAGGGCCCGGTGGGTATTTGCATTTTAAAAGGGCCACTTTTTTTCCATAATAAATGTGAAAATAATTGCGCTATTCTCTGCACCAATGGGGCGACGCTGAGAATGCGTCACCGATTTCTGCGGGAAAATGGCCACTTAATGATGAAAGGGAAGCAGAAGAAGAAGAAGAGAGAGAGAGAGAGAGAGAGAGAGAGAGAGAGAGAGAGGTGCATGCGAACCCCTGTTGATTAGTTTTGTTTAATTTGCCTTTTTGCTTCATCAGTGTCTTGGAGTGAAGGATTGTGATGGAAACCCTTCGTTTAATTATTTTTGGTAACCTTGGTGGAAATTGACTCAGGCCCATTCTTGCTCTGCTAAATTAATGCAAAAAAGTTGGAACACTTAATGACTGTTTCCCTAAGAGAACACTGCAGGGTTACACTTTACGTGAACCCTGTGTAACACATGCTATAAACATATCATAACAGGTGTCATGTGCTGTCATAAGTTGTCAAGACAGTTTATGTCCATTACTATAACAATTTCACCTTCATTGTTTAACTGTAATGTTGGACATCTAATGCTAATGATGCTAATTCATAAAAAATATAATTTGAAAACACCAGCTGCCCTTCAAATTGTGACAGTTGAATGGTGACCAAAACAATAGACATGACTTCAAATATTACATTACCTTCCATTTGGTTATGATTTTTTTTTCCTCCACCTGAAAATGTTCTGTTTTGGACATACAAGATTTTGGTCTGGTCTTGTTAACAGCACTATGTTTGCTAGCTATCAGTCATCAGAGCAGCTCTTAAGATGTCAGATAAGATTTTTGGTGTTTTGTTTTATTATCCATAATTAACAACCATTCATTTGGCTAGTTTTAGCTAGCCTGTTAGTTATAGCTAGCTGTTTCTTAGCAACAGCAAGACACAGAACCAAACTCAGGCCTTGAATATCAGAAGCAGTGTGACTCCCCAAAAACAGCCAAAAAATCATGAAACTACATTTTAAATCTAGTGTGTTTCACCACGTTACAGTCATTAGGACTGGACTTCACCCTCTCTCTCTCTCACACACTCTCTCTTTCACTCTCTTTCACTCTCTCTCTTGCATGACATCTCTCTTTCCCTTTACCATGGTCTTATCTCTCTTTCTCTCTCTCTCTCTCACACACACACACACACACACAGACTCTCTCTCACTCTCTCTTTCACTCTCTCTCAAGCATTTTATCTCTATCTCTTACTCATTTTCTCTCTATTTCTAAGTCATTTTCTGATTTCTTTCTCTTTCTCTCTTGCTCTTGATCATTGTTCATTTTCATATCTCTCTTTTGACATTTTCTGCTCTCTCTCTTTCTTACTCTCTCTTTCTCTCTCTAACTCTTAAGTAATTTTCTGATTTCTGTCTTTTTCTCCCTCTCTTGCTCTCAATCATTTACTTATCTTTCTTTTTTTTCTCTCTTCCTCCCTCTGTCTCTCTTTCGCTCTTGACCATTTTCTTATCTCTCTCTTTCACAGTCTCTCTCTCTCTCTCCCTCTCTCTCACTCTGTCTCTCACTCATTTTGTCTTTTTCTAACTGTCATTTTCTGATTTCTTTCTCTTTTTCTCTCTCTCTTGCTTTTGATCATTGTCCATTTTTTGTATCTCTCTTTTGACCTCTCTCTCTCTCTCTCTCTCTCTCTCTTTCTCACTCTCTCTCTCACTCTTTCCCACTCTCTCTCTCAACCATTTTTACTTGCTCTTTTTTTACTTGGTCTCTTTTACTTGCTCTCTCTTTCTCTCTCTGCAACTCCAAGCCATTTTCTGATTTCTTTCTCTTGTTCTCAATCATTTACTTATCATTCTTTCTCGCCCTTTCTCTTTCTCTTCTGACCTTGTCTCTCTTTTACTCTCTCTTTCACTTTCTCTCTCTCCCTCCCTCTCCCTTTTTCTCTCTTGACCATTTTCATATCTCTCTTTTGGCAACTCTCACTTTCACTCTCTCTCTCTCTCTCTCTCTCTTTCTCTCTGGGCGAAGGGGTCCTCATCAAATTAAGTATAACCATTACTGAAACAGTAAAACAGGGCAAGTTTAGCTTTGGAATTCAACCACCACCACACACACACACACACACACACACACACACACACACACCACACACTCTCACACAAACCATTTTCTAACACACCTGTCTCTGTGAGAAATTAAATAGCCTGGGCAGCTCGCTGTGACAAGCATTAAATAATGTAGCGCTGGAGAGTGACTAAATGAATTGATTTTGCCAAGCAGTGAATCATGGGCTGGGTTTGGTTTTCATTACACTCTGCTAGTCCATCTTACACACTGCACTCAAAACATTCAATTAACCTGCATAACACACTCCTTTCATTTCCCTAATGGAGAAACCATCTTTAATACTAACTGCACTTCCCTCACTGATCTCTGGACATCTCTTATATCAGAGACAACCCATTTTCCTCACTTTAAAAGGGACCTTCATGTGCATAGTGTAAAAATCACACACATCCGCCTGTTCAGCCTACAGCAGTTTAATCCCCCCCAATTACATGGAAGTTAAAGGGAGTGTTTCAGCCTTAACTGCTTTCTGAGCAGCCAATCAGAGCAGAGCTCATTTACGTATATCAATCTAAAAAGCACAGTAACAAAAACAATCCATTTCGTTCCCCAAAAAAATGACCTAAATGCCACTTATAGTTTCCGGACAAGAGACAAGAAAGTTCAAAAGGTTAAAAGGTTTAATTTAAGATTAAATAGGCCAACAGACTCCTAAACCACATCCACAGGTCTGCTCCATGTTAAAGAAGCTCCTCCTTGGTCCCGCCCCTTGATCAATATATTCACCTGTGTCTGATCCATGTCTTCGCCCCTTTCCCAGGTGTTTCCAATTCTTAACCAGCATATACAGTATATGAACAAAAGTTAAGAGACTTTAATGACATTGCATTCAAATCCATAGACTTTAATATGGAGTTGATCCCCCCTTTGCAGCTATAACAGCTTCCACTCTTCTTGGAAAGCTTTCCCCAAGATTTTGCAGTTTCTGTGGAAATTTGTGCCCATTCATTCTGTAGAGCGTTTATGAGGTCAGGCACTGATGTTAGATGCGAAGACCTGGCTCACAATCTCTGTTCCAGTTCATCCCAAAGTGGTTGGATGGGGTTGCGGTCAGGGCTCTGAAGTAGAAAAGGTTCTTCCCCAAACTGTGTCCTCAAAGTTGGAAGCAAGGCGTTGTCCAAAATGTCTTGGTATGCTGAAGTATTAAGACTGGCCTTTACTAGAAGTAAACCCTGAAAAACAGGTGTGTCCCAATACTTTTGGAGCAAACACACTGCTGGTGTGTTAGTTCTCGTCAGTCATCCATAACCATTCACATGTCTCTGGATCATTGTCTTGCTGTTGATTCGCACTTTCTTAGTACGTCTGCTGTGACACCACAGTACAGTATTAACAGAAAAGATGTGGGTGACTATTGACTTCTAGTGTAAGCAGTGTTGGCCTCGTTGCTCCAGTTCTAAACTACAGAAGCAAAAATGTCTCGAGTGATCAATTACATGTGGAGTCGGTGGATCACTATGAACATTTCATCTACACCTGCAACAAAAACATTCACAAATCACCTAAGCTAAACTAAAACAGACAAAGAAACAAATTCAGACTCGCAGTGGGATTTCTGGTAATTATTTAATTGCTGTTCTTTGTCATTTTTTTCTCCTTTTCTGACTTTCTATACATTTTTCTGCACTTCTATTATTTCTGTTGTTTCCTTCCTCCCCTCCTGCATATGACAAACTCATCACACACACACACACACACTCACACAAACCAAACCTTTTTTTTTGCTTTGAACTTCTCTGTTTTGCTTCTTTTGCTGTGATGTTAAAACATTCCTCTTTTTTAAATCCTTGGTTCAGTTGTTTATTTTCTTTCTGCCTTTCTAGCTTCCCTCCTTCCTTCCTTTTTTTCCTTTTCTACACTCATGCCTGAAGCAGATATCAGAGACACACGCACACCCTGAAAACTTTGTTTTAATGTGATGTGTGTTGCCTGCACCTCTGCAGTGTTAAAGTATTATTCCTGGCTCCTCCAGAGTGTGTTTTATTCCTCCTCCGTCTGGCTTTTTTTCCTCCTTCCCCATGGTGGGTTGTGCTGCATCTAAATGGGCCGTAATGCCATAAAGCCACATTGATATTCAGCCCCGTCTGCAGCGGCCAGTAAATGCAGACGCTTCAGACGGATATGAAGTGACGGAGGATGACCTTGCACAATCAGAGGCGTGTAATCAGATGAAATACACACTGAATACACACACACACACACACATTGTTTGTGTGATGGCCACTTTGGCAGGAATGACAGGGCGAGGATGGGGGGAAATAATGATAAAAGCTCATTGCTGACAATCAGAAACACAGCATGTTACACAATACTCAACTTCAGATTCAGCTGGGCCTCTTAAATTGAGAGTTCAGCTAAAATTGTATTTAAACTTCCTTCTTTAACACAAATACAACCAATCAAAACATATGTTTGGTGTCTGACGTTTGCTTCTTCTGTTTTAGCACTAGAGCTACAAAGCTAACGTAGCTAATACGCAATGGAAGCTTATAGCCCACCAATAAACACAATTTAAATGTATTTAGGTAATTAGGCTGTACTATTAAATACAATTTGGCAATTATATAATTACCCACATGTTAACTGTGCATACAAATATTATTTATTATTTGATTTACACGCAGTGTTGATACCATTTGTTTCGATGTCAAAGGCAGACTGAACTGGAAATGAGTCAAAATGTTTTGATACTGGATAATACTGATTGATTCATACTAGATCCCAAATAGTACATAAACTTAATAGTACAGTAATATGAGCCTTCGATTTACTTTTCATCTGACCTTAATCCGTAGTAGACATTTAATAATTCATAGTAGAAATTGAATCATTCCTAATCCATACTGTATCATTCCTAACAGATACTGAATAATTCTTAGTAGATACTGTATCGTTCCTAAAAGACCCTGCAAAATTCATAGTTGACACTTTATCATTTGTAATGGATACTGAATAATTAATAGTAGCGACTGAATAATTCCTAGGCCATACTGTATCAGTACTAATAGAAACTGAATAATTAATGCTACATACTGTATCATTCCTAATAGATATTGACTAATTCATAGCAGACACTGAATAATTCATAGTAGATACTGAATAATTCATAATAGATATTGATTTATTTAAAGTAGACACTGAATAATCAATTGCAGATACTGAATTATTCATGGTAGATACTGAATAATCTATATTAGATACTGAATAATTAATCACTGAATCAATGAATATTTCAAAGGAGATGCTGAATCATTTCACAATAGACACTGAATAATTCACAGCAGACACAAAATCATTCATAAAAGGTACTGGATTATCTGTGCCGACATTTGGGCCGACACCGTTTATTTGTTTGTTTATTTATTTATTTATTTATTGGTGTGACCGGCCCATAAGACTCTTAGATCGGCGGCCCAGTTGACACCGGGCCGGCTCAACCAACTTTTTCAACACCACCACCACTTTCACATTGGTCCCTGTGCCTGTATAATACTTTCGTTAAAAAAGTCAGGAGTTTATTTCCTGACCACCGGCTCATGAATCACTCCTCGGCGGCCCATTGGTTCTGTTCTTTACTGACACACGGCTGGCCCAATCATATCTTTAAACTCCTCCCACTTTTGGCTCTGTGCCAGTGGATGAGATGGAGAGAGAAAACATAAAGGTGTCGCAGAGAAACTACGAGAGAAAAAAAAAAGGGCACTTCAGGCAGACACAGCCAAATGTGCCAAAATTACAGACATTACCACCCTTGATAAATCTGTGCCATACAAGACAGTTAGTGGTGATTAATAAATGAGCTGTTTGCTGTTAGGGCCTGAGCCAGTGGCCGCTAGAGGCCACTGTTAAGACTGCACTTTTATTTTGACACTGGGTGGAGCCTCATCCCTGTGCCTCGGCTGGCCAGGGATGAGGCATTAGTAGCAGCAGATGTTTTGTGTTTGGTTATTCTATAAATAGCTTGTTTTGTGTTCCTGGGTTTGTCGGTTCACCATTCACATTACCCTCTGTTGTGTTACTTTGTAGTTTGAGTAAACTTATCGGCCCTCGTGCCAGATTTTGGTTTTGTATGTACATTGTAAATAAAGAAACGAATAGTATGGAACTGTGACATTTGCGAAGTTATGGTGATAACACACCAAAAAAACAATTGTTTTACGACCATGCTAGTTTGTCTTGTTACATTTATGAACGTGGGTGAAATAAGCTTAGAATATCAGTGTTACGGCCAGGAGAACAGCCATTGATAACACATTGTGTACACTGGCTAAAACGATAGACCTTTAAGTTTTTTGTATGTCTTCCATGCTGAACTAAATCATCTTAGTAAAAGCGTGAACAGTCTTTTTTAACCACCATTCATCAGCATTAACAGTGAGGCAGCAGTTAATTATCTATTATTGGTTGTTGGGTGAGTGGAAGGCAACTTTTGGGGCATGGTGTTACTACTTTGTTAAATACTACTTTTACTGAATACTACTTTCTTGAATACTACTTTTATTGAATGCTACTTTTATTGAATACTACTTTTATTGAATGCTACTTTTATTGAATACTACTTTTATTGAATACTACTTTGTTGAATACTACTTTACACATTCATGGGTGCCCAAAGATGGGTGGTGTGCATACTTGTATGTGGTGGGTCGTTCTACCCCAAAATGCCAGGGCCGTTTTTTGTCCCAGTCTGGCCCTGGCTGTGAGTCAGAAATCTATGTAGGAAGAGTTGTTTTAAAGACTTAAACACAATGGGTGGGGGGGGGGGGCGTTGTTTAAAACAGCAACACCACAAAGCACATGTTAATTAGCACATTTTTTCAGATGGCAGAAAATCAGCCCAATTAAACCCTAATAAACCTGAAGGAAAGGTCCAGCTGCTGGAGGAGGCAGGGGGATCTTCTGGGATGCCATGCAAAGGGAGTGAAATGTCAAAATCATAGACCAAGCACTGGAACCGGAAGGTCCCTTGACATGTTTTTTCCTCTGCTAGGTGTGTAAGCAGGCCTGTTTGCAGTCACCAGAAAGTGTAGTGAATTCTGGCATTTCTTATCAAAATGATTTATTCTTGTTCTGTTCTTGAATACAAAAGAATATGACTGGGGTGGGTGAGGTCGGATGCCCCTTTAAGCTAGATGCTGCTTAGAAATGGTCCTGTAAGAAAATATTCTATTCCAAAATGAAGCAAAAACCACTGGGCAATGGTCTGGCACCTATTGTAGCACCACACTGCTAACAGAGGGGTTAAACAGGGAGGAGTATTGTCTTTTTTTCCTCATTATAATAAGATAAGATACATTTGAGTTGCTATGGCTGAGAGTGGACAGTACAAAGGTAAGAGCAGCAAAAACAATAGAATAAATAAATAAAAAGATTTATATATAAAACGTATATATAAGTATGTATATGTGCATAGTGGATGTATGTGTGTATATATATATATATATATATATATATATATACACACATACAATGTGTTCCTGTATATATATATATATACAAGAACACATTGGAGTGACCTCGGTTGTATGGTAGCAGCAGGCATCGACAAACAATAATAATATAACCAGGCATCTTCAGCATTTTCCAACACAGGCCTCCAGATCTTCCTTGACACGTGCTTTGTTTTTTCTTGCAATCAGACTGATCATTCAGTGGAGAGGACTGACTATCAGACCAGACCCTCTCTATTTCTCTGATTGCTTATCTTTTGCACTGATTGCTAATGGCACAGCGACAGTAGGGGTCTTTTGTTTCACTGTGTTATTACAACTACGGCTCTAAAACAGGTGGTCCTTCAGCACCAAATGGTGACCATAAAAGTGCTTCAGACCTGGAGTTAACCTTTAGAAGTCTCGGTTACCACCAGGGCTGAAGTTTCATAAGAATTCTTCTAAAACAAGCGGAAGACATTTTTTTGCAGTCTTCCCTGCAGAACCACAGTCAGTTCAAATGTCCATTTCTGGGCTGCTTTAATGTTTTAAGTATGACTTTCTGATAAGTTTAGACTACTAAAACCTGTCTTTTACATTCTGTTAACTTCAGTTAAGTTGTCACGTCCATGCCAACGTGTGCGTCCAGTGGCAGACATTACAGAACTATGTTGCCTCTTCTTGCCCTTGTTTTTCCCATTGTGTCATGAGCTCGACCGCCACCACAGCCACACCCCGACCATGCCCCACTTACACACTACCCTATGCATTTTAATGCGCAGTGCGTAACACCGCCAGTATCAGTGGTAACTGGTGACTGTTAGGTTTAAGGTTAGGGTTAAGGTTAGAGTTAGGGACTTTCCCCGTCTCACGGCATTTCAACCTGTTTCAACCGCTTTGCAAACAAAAACGATAAGGAATCAACTCATTATTTCTCTCCTACTGTCCCTCAGTCACCAGTTAGCGCTGATACTGGCGGTGTTATGCAGTGCGTATTAAAATATATAGGGTAGTGGAGCGTTGTCCCAGCTTGAAAAAGTCAAGCGTTGTCCTAGCATGAAAAAAAGCCCTAAAGCGTGATCGCAGCATGTATTTTGATTACATTGTATATCGTGATGGTTTTGTGAATACTCGTGAAACTGGGCTCATCCTAACCACCCTCTGTATTTTCATTAAGGGCAGTTTCTGTACTGAATATTTTTGGGTGGTGGTCCACTCTCCACGTCAGAGTGATGTTGACACTGCATCTGATACACTCGCACCAGCACCATGTCATTGTTACTGCTGTACTGAGAACGGTCCAGCACCCAAACAGCAGCCCTGTGGCCAGAAAATGACCAATGATGAAAAGGGAAGAAGAATCTGATAACACATTAATGCCCTTGTTATCTTAGCTGTGTTCCTTTAGAAGTCAAGGGTCAAGAGCTGACAAAATGCATAGCATGACAAGAGCAGTCTGTAATTAACACTGAACCCACTGAAGAGATCTGCAGAGATGATAATAACACTGCTGGCACAAAATGGCACAAAAGAGCACAAAATAGCTGTTCTTTTGCTTTAGGGAGAAATTGCATGCCAAGTGTGTGTAGGTGTACCATAAAGAATTGCTGTACATTTACAGCAGAAACACTGCAGCAATCTACTGTACTCCCCAAATGAATACTTTAATTACATACAATAGCAAAATCAAATCAAGTAGGTTTACTGTCATTTCAGCCATATACAGTGAGGAACATAAATATTTGAACACCCTGCGATTTTGCAAGTTCTCCCACTTAGAAATCATGGAGGGGTCT
>JBBIGA010057916.1:0-12581 GCA_037576975.1 Alestes dentex
ATATAAATAAATAAAATTGCAATTAATAATTTGACTGGTTTTTCACTGCTCATGTGCAATAATGGTCATAACAGTAAAAAAT
Source organism: Alestes dentex (assembly GCA_037576975.1). Lineage (NCBI taxonomy): Eukaryota > Metazoa > Chordata > Actinopteri > Characiformes > Alestidae > Alestes > Alestes dentex. The sequence continues at coordinate 83 of JBBIGA010057916.1, forward strand.
AGGACCTAATATGCTTTTAGAAATCATTAGTGTCGTCCCCCACCTATCCACCCAGCAATTTGTATGAGTGAGATGCTGAGTGCAGCACAAGATCCCGTGCTTTTTTTTCCCCCTCCCCCTTCCCCTCAGTTTGCTGGTCTGATTGTGTGTATGTGCGTATGGTTTTAGTGACTGTAGTTACTGTAAAATTGTGTTCGACTGTAAGGCTTGTTAAGCTGTCCTCGTCCTTGTGTCCAGGTGTCTTCCCACAGGATGATGAAGCTGCAGTAAACAAGAAGAACAAAACGAATAAAAAGAAGAGAAGAAAAGAGCCCTGGGCAGATGAGGAAGAATATCCTGCCAAGAAATACAAAGGTAGTTTTGCCGTCAGTTTAGTTGTATGTTCATGAATAACCTTCCACGATTCCCAAAAGGTCATCTGTTGGATCAGAAAAAGAAAGTGGAGTTGTGGATGCACTGAAAATCAGATATACTGAATATGGTTGTAACATTACTTTTGTTCTTCCTCTCACTTGCTACTTGCCTCCAGCAGCTTGTGAAAAGAAGCAGAACCCGAGTGAACCAGATCAGGATGATACACCAAGTGATGCCACAAGAAACCACAATAAGAAGAAACAAAAGAAGAAAGGAAAGATGAAACATGAAGATGTGAAGAAGCTAACTACAGAGCTTAACAAGACAGAAGACGACACAGAAAAGACCACAGAAACTTCACAGGCCACAGTAGAGACTCCAGTGGGTTCAGGAGGCGACGCAATAATGCAGCAAGGTGAAGAAACACACAAGGTGAGATTTGCACAATAGTACTACATAAAAAACACTTATAAATACGTAATTTAATACAGTATTCCAGAAGTTTTAATACATTTTTGCATAATGTATTATAACTTTATAATTTAACTTTTTGCATAATGTATTATAACTTTATAATTTAACTATCACATGGTCTTCTGTAATCCGCAGAATAATGAGCCAGGTTCAGAAAGCAAAGTGGAGGCGAGTGCCAAGACCCAGAAGAGCAAAAGCAAAAAGCTGAAGTCAAAACTGCAAGAAGATGAGGTGGAAGTAGCTGTCGACCATGAGCTCATTTCAGAGGACGCTGATAGAGAGGTGGAGAGTGGAACACCTGAAACCAAAACCCTACTTAGTAGCAGGAAAAAATGCGGAAAGAAATGTAAAAAGAATAAGTCAGAGGAATCGAGCTCAAACAAGCGCACACATGAAATGCTGATCAACGTCCCACATATCGAAGACATCAGTGCTTCCACTCCGGCAAAGAGGAAGAAGAAAAAGCAGAAGAGTGCAACAGCAGTAGAGGAAACAGCCACAGCTGAAGCTGGAACGGATGTTAAAACTTTGGAAGACTGTTCAGATAAGCCAGAAGAGGCTTCCACGATGAGGAAAAAGAAGAACAAGAAGCAAAAAGGAAAGGAAATGTCGGTGGAAATCGATAACCAGGTAGACATAGAGGTCAAAGAATCTGATGTGGCTAGTGATGAACCACCTGCTGAAATCAGTGAACTCAAGCTATCAAAGAAAGCCAAAAAAAAGAACATGAAGCTGGTCCCATCAGAGGAGAAGGAACCTGAAGTGGAGCTGGAAGCTGCTTGTACATCTCTTCACCCCGAGTCCGCCTCTACCCCAGTTCAACTCAAGAAGAAGAAGAAAGCCCAGAAGAACCAAAAAATGCTGTCGGGAGATCAGAGAGTGGATGAAAGTCTGTCTGCAGAAGCTACTGATGAAACGGTTCCGAAGAAGAAGAGCAAAAAGAAACAGGCGGCTGAAGCAGAAACACCGGAGGCGGACTGTAGTTTACTCACCCCACTGAAAAAGGGCAAAAAGAAGAGGAAGACACAGACAGAAGATGTGGAAACATCACAAATCAATGGACACACAGGGAAGGAGGTGAGTGGAGCTAGAATATGTGCGTGTACTATTAGATACACTTACCTTGTATTTTCACTCATTGTCCTTTTTTATCAGTTTCACTTACCGCATAGATGCACTTTGTAGCTTACAACTGTGGACTGTAGTACCTCTGTTTCTCTGCATTATTTGTTAAGCCCCTCTACCCTGTTTATCAGTGGTCAGGACCACCACTAAACAGGTATTTTTGAGTAGTGGTATTATTTGGATGTCATGGCAGTGGCATAAATGAAAGTTGAAGTGCCCCTTATAGTCACACATGAACGCTCCACTGCACGGCACACAGTATGAAATTCCTTCTCTGTGTTTATCCCGTTCACCAAGTGAAGCAGCGGGCAGCCAGGGACGCAGGGCCTGGGGAGCAGTGTGTGGGGACGGTACCTTACTCAAGGGTAGGTGCCACTGGGAGTCCTGGAAGTTGAGCCAATAACCTTGCGATCACAGGGGCAACTCCCTAACCAGCAGGACTCCAGCGGCCCCAGTCTGTGTGCGCTGCAGGGAGTGGATCACTCTCAGAGCAGTGCTGCTGGAGGTTTGAACCACTCAGTGAAAACAATCCAACCAAAAATGTCTAATCAGCCCGTCCTGTGGCCGAAACTGACCACTGGTGAAGGACTAGAGGAAGACAAACAAACGGCAGGAGATGAACCATCATACGACAATAACTTTACATCTGACAGAATGGACACTGAGTGGACATGCTGTTTTAAAAACACACTGCAACACGCAGACACACACACACACACACACACACACACACACACACACACACACACACACACAGATATTAACATTCCACTACCATGCCTGTCACTGATGTGCTGAGGATGATCCACCGCCCAAATAATATCTACACAGTGGTGGTCTCTTGGTCTCCTTATGATTTATAAACTGACTGAAGAAGTCTAAGAAACAGGAACAGATAGACTACAGGTTTTTTATTTTAAACCACAAAGTGCATCTATTTGATATGTGGAGTTAATATATTGGATAATGACTGTAGATACGAAGTAGGTTTGTGTGTGTGTACAGATCAACTATAACAGTAAAACCTCTGATCGGGGAAGTTATCTTATTACAGTGGCACCCGTCAAGGGGGAGAAGATACTAGGGAGCAAGTAAGCTGTCAGTTCACTGAAGTTGACCTGTTAGAAGCAGGAGAAATGGGCAGGCATAAAGATCTGGCTGGCTTTGACAAGGGTCAAATTGTGATAGCTAGACTGGCTGGTATAATGCAGGGATAATCACTGGCATGCAGCTGTTAGTTCTTACCAAAAGTGGTCAAAGGAAGGACAACCAGTGAACCAGAAACCAAGTAATGGGCACTCAGGCCTCACTGATGAGGTTGGAGAGCCACGACTAGCTCTTGAAAATGTTCCAGGCAGCCACATCACCTCAGAGTATAACGTGACCGGTAGTCCAAGTTAAATAAGATTGAGTTGACTACTTCTGGCTTGTTTATTATGTACTGGCCGCAATTTTTTAAATGAGTAAAATACTTGTGTTTTTGTAATTCACGTAATCTATCAATCTAATAATTATTCATACTATATTTTGTTCACAGCAGTGCAGATCAGTCTGTAACCACATTACATCTAGGGGTTTATTTTTAAATCTTTTTTTCTTTAGTTATTATTAAAAAAAAAACACTACCATGCTGAAGCTCGCATGTGCTTCCTCTGAAATACACGAAGCACCACGGCATCTTTTCAGTCTGCCCCTAATACAAGATCGTTGGACAGCTGGTGGCCTAGTGGTTAGGGAGTCGCCCTGGCGATCGGAAGGTTGTGGATTTGAATCTCAGGACTGCTGGTGGCACCACTGAGTTACCCTTGTGCAAGGTACCGTCCGCACAACCTGCTCCCCAGGCGCTGTGTTACTGGTAGCCCTCTGCTTCACTCAGTGAAGGGGTTAAACACAAAGAATTTCACACTGTTTACACTGTGCTGTGGTGTGTTCACGTATAACAGATAGACACTTTATTAAAAACTGCACATGCGGATGTAATAGGATTATGCTGTGATTGAACTCACTGTCTTTCATTGAGGAGGCCAGTAATTGGGTGCTCGTGTTATTGGGAATATTGGCAATAGTGTGTTTTGTCCATATCGTGTAGCTGTAATGTATACAGCCAACTTGTCTAAACTCTTAATGGCGTTATAATGCATGACATTTTCTCTTCTCTTTAGGATCCTGAGATTTCCATTTCTTTAACACCCAGTAAGAAGAAGAAGAAGATGAAAAAGGCTTCATCCAAATCTGACTTTGTCTCTTTTCATGGTCATTCAAAAACCCCTTCTCCACTCTTCTGTAAGGTCAATCCTAAAGGCAGCCCCGGCACACCTCTATCCGGCATCAAGGTACACTCTTCTTACTGCGTCATTCCAGATTAAGGCACAGTTTGCACATGGAATTTTAATAGACCGGCAGTGGAAAAGAGAACGGGCTGGATCTGAGACCCTGGATTCACTAGAAATGGCTCATTTGTCCATTTATCACCGTCTCCAAAGAGCTTTGTACCAATTAATACTCATGACGGCTATACTGGTTGTCAGAAATGTGGGGACACCTTGCCTTTATTTAAAGTGATCTGGTGCTTGATTTTCATTGTTCCTTTTCAAATAAGGGAAAAAATGCAAATAAAGCTTAAAACTGCCATTTGCTGGTGTTTTGATATCCTGCTTCATCACTCACTTTCATGTTCATCAAAGTGTCTTCCTTTTTATGAAAGATGAGGGATGATTTTGCCTAAACAATGATTGTTTTTGTTTACAAACTTCTGTTAAAAACATAATTTGAAACTCTTTTGGCCCAAATATGATGTAGATACCTGAAAGTTTTGACTACAGATCAGTGCTGACATTACAGGGTTGCCACGAGTAATAAAGTGAATGAGATTTTTCTTATTTGTACACGGAGCTGTTGTACAGTTAGAGATGACGGTTCATTATTTTCTATACAGTTCGTTTTGGCCGTCTTCTAGCCTGACGCTGGTGGGCGGTTTCCGACAGGACCTCTGTTTGGTTTATATTTGTGGTTGGCAGACAATTCTCAATTTAGCAGTGACACTACACTGTGGGGACAAAAGTACTAGGACACACCTCTTAATTATTGAATTCAGGTGGTCCTTTACTTCCAGTGAAGGGTAATCTTAATGCTTCAGCAGACCAAGACATTTTGAACAACGCCATGCTTCCAACTTTGTGGACACAGTTTGGGGAAGAACCTTTTCTATTCCAGCATGACTGTGTCCCAGTGCACAAAGCGAGCTCCATAAAGACGTGGCTGGAGGAGTCTGGAGGAGCATGTCTGGCGCCTGACTCCACCCTTACAGCTCGGAGGATTCAGAGCTGTAGGACAGGCCTGCATGTACTGTTGGGTTCTCTGGTGGCCAGTGTATCTGCAAAGAAGCTACACTTTCATGAACCCACACACTGTCCATGTTTACTGCCAAGTTGCCTAGATATCCAGTTTTTGGTGCTTGAATGTCATGTTTGTAATGTACTGATCAACGCTAACTTTTGATAAAATAGTTCCTCATATGAATGTGTTGAATTTTTAGATTTCACAATCTATACAATTTTAACGTTAAATTCTAACATTCTTCTAAGGATAAATTTCGTACAACTATTAAATGTGGAAACAATGAGTTCCCTGTCGCAGTAGGCGAATACTAAATCTTTGTTGGTACTTGAAAAGCATTTTAATTTTAAGCATTTCAGAATTGTTAATTTGTTATAGATTTAAAGCAGTAACAAATAGTAGAAATGTTTTTTTTATTAAACTAAACTTATGGCTAAATGTAATGGTTTGGTTTTTTTTTGTTTGTTTTTTTTTTTGTTTTGTAGACATTCCAGACTCCAAAGTCAGAAGCAAAAAAAGTAAGATTTGGACTCAAGAACAATAAAATGACTGGTAAGTTCTGTGCAGAGTTGACCTGTTAATTTTCCTGTAGATCAGCGTTCAGTGCAAAAACCAGACATACTTTGGTAGATCGAGCACGTTTGTGAGAGAAGATTGTGTCATTTCTTTGTGACTGTAGGACATAATGTACCTGTTCTGAAGTTTGGTGAAGTTACTGATTCTGATGCTGACTCTGTTCTATTCGATTTTCAATATTTTGTGCTAAAATATGCAGTTCAGCCACAACATTAAAACCACGGAAGGTGAGGTGAATAATATAATCTTGTTACTGTGGCATCTTTCGAGGGTTGGGGTGTGTTGTGCAGCAAGTGAACAGTCGGTTCTTGAAGTTAATGTGTTAGAAGCAGGAAAAAAGTGCAAGCATAAAGACCTGAATGACTTTGACAAGAGCCAAATTGTGATGGCTGGACAACTGGGTCAGAGCCTCTCCAGAACGATTTAAGATTCAAAACGTTTGTCATATGTACAGTAGAAATCACATTTCTCTGTGCAATGAAATGATTAGGTTTAAGGGTTTTTATATAAAATAAGCTAGTGAAGGCTTAAGTATAATGTGCAGATGTGGATAAATATTAACTGTGCATTTGCAAAAAAATACATATAAGATGTGGTCCAAGGAAGGCCAACTGGTGAACTGGTAAAGTAAAGTGGCATTTTGACTGACGCTCCTATCCAGAGCGACTTATCATTAGTTACAGGGACAGTCCCCTGGAGCACCTGAGGGTTAAGTGTCTTGCTCAGGGACACAGTGGTAGAAAGTGGGAGTTCACAGGTTCACAGTGTTTTACCCACTAGGTCACTACCAACTGGAGACAGGGCCATGACTGTCCGAGGCTCACTGATTCACATAGGGTGTAAAGGCTAGCCCGTCTGGTCCAGTCCCTCAGGAGCTACTGGAGCACTAATAGATGAAAAAGTTAATGCTGGTTGACACTGGATGGTTGCTGCTAAAGATTGTTGCAGACCAAGTCCACCCCTTTATGGCAGTGGTTTGCCTTTTGTCTTGGCACATACTCCCGCATCACTGGTACACTATATGGACAAAAGTATTGGGATGCCTGACCATTACGCCAACAGGGACTTACACTCAAATCCATAGACTTGAATATGGAGTTGGTCCCCCTTTTCAGCTATAACGGCTTCCACTCTTTTTAGGGGTCTTTCCACAAGATTTTGGAGTTTCTGTGGGAATTTGTGTCCATTCATTCTGTAGAGCATTTATGAGGTCAGACACTGATGTCGAATGAGAAGGCCTGGCTCACAATCTCCATTCCAGTTCATCCCAAAGGTGCTGGATGCGGCAAGTCAAGTTCTTCCACACCGAACTCATCCATAGCCCAAACCCTGAAAAATAAGTGTGTCCCAATACTTTAGTCCGTATAGTGTATTTTGAATGATTCATGATTACAGATTAACTAGATTTAACTTGTTTGTAATTGTATGCCTGGATGAAACTCAAGTGATGGTCACCGCTGTGCGTCCCGATAGATCAGTTCAAGGATTGGGCGTTCAGGCAGTTGTTAGAACTCTACTGATACTTTCCCCACTGTTGCCTTTCACATGTAGCTAACAGAGAAGGTGATCATCAGGCACCCTTTGTTGGCACTAGATCTTTCTTGACTGCTTGGCATTTCTGGGACAGATCTTCTAAAAACGATCCATCTGTTAAACATTTTCAGCAATAATTCCTCCTACAGGTATACTTACGTTCTATGTTTCTCTCTCAGAATTCAGGAAGACAGATCAGAGTCTGTTGGTGAGTCCTGTAGGTGAGTCCCGTGTGGCGTTCGACCCTAAGAAGAAGCCTCCGTCCGGCGTGCTGAAGTCTCCCTCCTCATCTCCCTCTGTCCTTGTGAAAAGTCCTGCCGTCAAGAGGAGACCGACTGCAGCGGATTTCTTTTAAGAGCCGAACGCATTTGAATCTCGTCTTTTTTTATGATAATGTTCATATCTGCAGCTGCTGTTTCGGTTGAGCAGTGTTATTTAAAGCCTCATTATGTTCAAAACGTTTTCTCCTTTTCGGTTTTGGTGGAACTCTGCACACCTTGGCGACACCACATTGCATAAAGACGCATTTGAAAGTCATCTGATCTAAACACATGGAAATATTGGCAGGTCACCCAGAGACAGTGTGGTGGTTTATAGTTGCTCAGACATTTTCTGAACGTAGTTTAGGCCTGGCCCGTCAGTTCAAAAGGGCGAATGCTTAATTTCATTTAATTTCATTTCCAATTCTGTCCATCCCATGATATTTTGAGAGTGGCACCCTGTGGGTAAAAGATACCAACCAGTTTGTAATTTTGTGACTTTGGTAAAGTGAGAATGTTTTATTAAACCTTACTTCATGTATCAGTATTGTTTTCTCTCTTTTATGCCGCTTTAAGAGAACAAAACTGTTTCTGAATCTTGCTCCTGGTAATTCAGTTTTTTCAAGAAGCTGCCCTTCCTGGATCAGGCGTGTTGAGGCGGAGAATACCCGTGCAGTGCTGTGGGTGGCCAGAAGAAGGTGTTCGCTACACCATTTGCCAGCAAACAGCTCTTTTTCTATAGCCCAGCGATATCTTGACCTCATTTATTAATCTTGAACAATAGTAGCCAAGAGGGCTCTTGCCACAAGTACATATTATTTATTTCTCAGCATCAGGAAAAAAAGCAGTAAAGCTTAAAAAAAGAAGCCTCAACATCTAGACAGCCTTAATATATCAAATTGTGCAATTTAGTTTGCCTTCTCACCATACAAGTTAATCCCAATTAGATCAGTTTGTAAAACCTTACCCTGTATCTCAGATGTCCTGTTTTAGCATAGTTTTTGTCCATTCCTGTTTCAGTTACAGCTTCTTAAACAGATATGCATTTCAGATCTGCAAAGGGTCTGGGGCTTGTAGTTTGTACTTTAAAAAAAAAAAAAAAGCTTCAAGAACAGCTTGTTTAATGGTAACAATGTTGATGGTCTACCAGGTCTTGCATGGTTTTTAGCACTTCCATTTTCCTTGTCTTTTTTAAATGCCCATATCTTGGAAAACCGAATTTGCCATTATATGTAGTCCTCAAGTTACGGCACAGTTCTGTTCCTTCGACAGTGATATAACCTGAATTTTGGTGTTGGTTGAAACACACCCTAACCTCAGTCACTTGCAGATCCCGACACAGCTGTAAAAACACAACTAAGCCACAGAAAAAGGAAAAGAAAAACTCCCTCACTCATTCACCACGTTATTGCGTATTCTCCCAACACACAACCAAACTAGCAGTCCGTAAGTACGAGGCTAACGGTGTAAGTCATGTGGGAGTGAGCGTTGTAAACTCGAAACATATGTCGAGACTGTCGTAACCCGAGGATCCCTTGTATCTAAATACAGTTAAAGTCTCAAGCATCCATCTTTCTTACGTGGCCACAACACGAAATTCTCTGCATTTAACCCATTCACTAAGTGAAGCAACGGGGAGTCAGCGACGCAGCACCAGGGAGCAGTGTGTGGGGAGGGTAGATTGCTCAAGTGTACCTCAGTGGTGCCACTTTCACTCCTGGGATTTGAACCCACAACCTTCTGATCGCAGGGGCAACTCCCTAAACACTAGACCACCAGCTGCCCCTCAAAACATACCATTCACTCCCCAGTCCATTCTGTCTATATATTGTGACAGTTGCAAGCTAGACTGTTTTGAATTCACTGTTTTAATGATGTCACAAAAAAAACCACACTTTACATTTAGCAGTTTAGCTAAATGTATTCAGAGTGAAGCGGTATTTTTGAATGAGACCCAAGACACAACCATTTACCTAAAACACTCTTGGAGGCACAGTAATTAAAACAGCATGTTCAATTATGTGAGACAAATATAAATTCCACAAGTAGCACTCAGAAATACAAGATAAAATAGAAGAAATGTAAGATATGGGCCCTTAGATAGTTGTTTGAGTTGGATTATCCCCTCTAATTTGGGAAATTTCTCCTTTCAGATGCACATGAGAAAGAAAGATGCTAAGTCGCACATTTTTTGGGATGACAGCTGTAAGTAATTGGGTTTAAGGCTGAAAAGACAGAGAAGTTAAAGGGCCAGTAGTCGGACAAAAGAAAAAACTGGACAAATTAAATACTATTAGATTTGATTGTACTTGATGTCAGAGGCTTTTGAGTTATTTTCTGTTCTGTTTCCTGCTTTTTCACCAATAGCTTTTATTTAATGACCTTGCATTAAGGCCCAGTTAAAGGCAAAGCAATAAAAACAGCTTGTTTAATTCGATGGGATAAAGACAGATTGGAAAATACTTCTTTTAAAAACCTTTTGTTACACAAACCCACACAAGCTTTGCCTCCGTGGCTGATATTGGATTTGGGCCCTTTTAGCTGAGGGTTGTGGCTTTGAGGAAAGATCCAATGTCTGTTGGGATTCTCGTGATTTATAGAGTTTTTAGCACGCAAACATGCAATAAGAGAATAATGAGCCACATTCATCTTCACCAGGGATCTGGGACACTCCAAGGTGGGAAACGATGTGGCTCATTATTGCTGTACAGCTGGTAAGTTGTCAGTATGATCGTTTCCAACACTTCGCCCTGGCAGCTGGTCACTCTTCATGGCCTGGCACAAAAGGGGCAGGTCAAATCACACTTCAACCAAGGAAAGGCTTGTTAATTGGTTGACACTGGAATCAGGTGTGGTGAAGCAAAGCCTCAGGGACTAGACTTGGGAACCCCTGCTAACATTGTTGTTAGAACATGACTGGCACTTAATTTGTACTGTCAGTGAAAGTTAAGACACAGTAGGACAAAAATATTGAGATGCCTGGCCAGTCCACCAACAGGGATTTTAATGACATTGCATTCAAATACGGAGACTTTAATCTGGAGTTGGTGCCCCTTTGCAGCTCTAACAGCTTCCATTCTTCTTTGAAGGGTTTCCACAAGATTTTGGAGTTTCTGTGTGAATTTGTACCCATTCATTCTGTAGAGCATTTCAGGCACTAATGTTGGACGAGAAGGCCTGACTCACAATCTCCGTTCCAGTTCCTCCCAAAGGTGCTGGATGGGGTGGAGGTCAGGGCTCTGTGTGGACCAGTCAAGTTCTTCCACACTGAACTCCTCCAGCCATGTCTTTATGGAGCTTGCTTTATACACTGGGACACAGTCATGCTGGAATAAAAAAAGGTTCCTCCCCAAACTGTGTCCACAAAGTTGGAAACATGGCGTTGTCCAAAATGTTTTGGTCTGTTGAAGCACTAAGACTGTCCTTCACTGGAAGTTAGGGTTTTGGCCCAAATTTCAAATGTTTCAGATGTATGTGACCCCATACTTGAAAAGAGAACGTGCCCTGTCGTCTGCTCTTCACATGGGGAAAAATGTCCTTTCAGTTAGTAAATAAAGGCCCTGTCTGCAATATAGTTTGATTCTTGATATTTTTGCTCAGTGTTTTTTTTAGTGTTATTGCCCTCTTGTGTTCATGTTTGTTTTCCAGGCCACACTTTTTTGCTTTGTTTTGTTTTGCGTTGTTAGTCCCTGTGTTTGTTCAGTTTCTTGGTTAGTCTCCTGTTTCTCGTTCTTTTGTTAGTAAATTACTGTTTGTGATTACATCCTCCATGATCTACGTCTCCTCGTTACAGGTGGAAGCTCCAGAGCTCTGATGGTACTTTTTGTACCACAGCAACAGTAGACCCACTCAGGGCAAGAGAGTACAAGCAGGAATGAAGATTATTCCGTGGTGTGCAACAAGTGAGAGGCCAGTTCAAAAAGATGCTAATAACATTTCTCAATACTGCATTATGACTATGACTAGCCGGATCAGTCTGACCTTAAGCATACATCCAGCTGACGAGAGAGGGTGTAAATAAGAGCCCAGGCTCACATGGGCCACACTTTGCATCATTATCCATCAACATCCTTTCCTTATTTTTTTAACAACACAAGAGTCACAAGGGCATAAAGACAACACTGAGAATTTAAGAGCAATACCTTAAGATAAATATGATAAATAAATAAATAAATACATAGGTTTAACAAAACCATGTGCTTTACAAACAAGCATGTGTGTGTTATTTTATATATATTTTTGGCACATTACATCACCGTCCAAAAGCTCCACACTGGGATACTGAAAGCAGTTTCAGCCGTACATCATAATAAACACTGAAAATAATGAAAATAAAGCATATTTAGGTATTTATGTATTGTTACTCCTTTAATCATTTTTCGTCAGGAACACCTTATTGCATTTCCTCACAAGAAAAATCTGTAGAAAAACCTCAAAATGAAATACACTATGCCATTTATACAAATGCTGGGTATCAATACCATAGATAAGTAACTTACAATTAAGTAAAGTACCAATGACACAAACGGCGTTTAGGATTACGTTAGCGCACATAATATTGACGTAAGTACTGATATTCACATGGTAAGACATAATAAGATATTTAACTTAATGATAACGTTTTAGCACCGATAAAGGCTACTGCGCAGATGATTGTGTGGCTGTGTGACAGAGGGAGGAGTTGTAGAGTCTGATGTGTGGGTGTGTGACAGAGGGAGGAGTTGTAGAGTCTGATGGGTGGGTGTGTGACAGAGAAAGGAGTTTTAGAGTCTGATGGGTGGGTGTGTGACAGAGGGAGGAGTTGTAGAGTCTGATGGGTGGGTGTGTGACAGAGGGAGGAG
>JBBIGA010057937.1:0-12579 GCA_037576975.1 Alestes dentex
GGGGGGGGGGGGGGGGGGGGGGGGGGGGGGGGGGGGGGGGGGGGGGGGGGGGGGGGGGGGGGGGGGGGGGGGGGTTGTGTGGGTGGGTGCTTAATTAATGAATTAATTTATCCTCTAAATGCCCCATTTTAATTGTGACAGCTATAATTACCTCTAATTTGGTCTATCCAGGTTAAACAGACTTTCTGTCGTTCAAATACCATTTCATCAATATTTTAACCAAAAAAAGTGTCACAATATGACATACCCTAATATTGTTGCACTACTTTACTATGCAGTAATGTATAAATACATGTGCCTATGTGTCACCCTTCAGAGCTCATTAGGATCATTAGGAGCAAGGCTATAAAACACACTTTACTCTCATGGTAGTTCAGTGTTATAATACTTTATAAAAGCATTTTTTTTTAAAAAGCAAAAAACCTCAATCACAATTCTTAAAAGCAAGACTAAAAGCGCAACTCACTTTAAAACCTCTGTGTAGCCCTTTGCAGCAGCAACGTGCAGTGCGGTTCCTCCAGATTTGGCATGTCGGACGTCGTTGATCTGGCCGCTATTGAGCCACTGCCTGGCGTCCCGCAGCATAATCCGCTCCTCCTCCTTCCTGGCGGCCTCTATGTCCACGCCTGCAGAGTGTGCAAAGGGAGAGTCACAGGCATGTACACATTGTTTTAGTATTAGTATTAGCACTGGTACAAATATGCCACAGCAGCACAAAGGAAATGTTAGTAGCACAGGGGAATACACCCATAACATGTTTAATTATAATGTTTGAGAAAGCACATTTTGTTCATTACATTAATGTGGTTTCTGACAACTGCTGCTCAAACAGGCTTGTCCCAATTATGCAATTTTGAAATAATCACAATCATTTAAGCTGACGGCAATTATTTTCCACAGTTTGAAGGATGGCCTTTCCACTGCCCCCTCACTTGGCATGGTGTAAGCCAGGATGAGCGTCTGGTAGTTGACACTGGAGGATAGTGTTGTCCAATGAAAAAAAAAGGTGTCATGCATCATACATCATGTGTCACACTCGGTGTCTCAAAAGCTCAGCAGCAAACAGATTCAACGCTGAATTTGGTTGAACTTTGAGCACAACGGCAATGCGGCAAAATGGCATGGCAGAGAGGCAAATCCAAGTTACCTCCATAAGCAAACAATGGCACCGCCAACACAAAGCACTTTTGATGACAGTCATCAGAAAGTGGCCCGACAACTTAAAAGCTAAGCAGAAAGTAATGTTTGAGCTCAAGCTGTTTTTGCCTTTACTTTGGAGCCACCAAGCATCAGCAACTACAAAGCAAGACACAGCCCATTTAGCCACTTTAGGTTTGTACCTTACTGGTTGCATACAATAAAAAAATAGTTATTCATGTTTTTAATCCCAATTGCCTGTGATAATTATTCATAATGATGGACCATTAAATCAGATTTCACAGCTGTGAACGAGTTAAAAAAACTTGAGCAGACTCAGGCATAAAGCGACTTAGGTACAAAGCCAGCAAGACGTAGTGAAGTACAAGCTTCCGCTACTTGTTAGCTACGTTAGCCGTGTAGCTTCAGGGCTACACACAAGACACCATCTTCAGTGACAAAACATGTTTCAGCTACGGCTGGGTATTAGAATTCAAAATGTGCATTGTACATTTCAATATATAAAATTTTAATACGTCAAGTCATCAGCCTCGGTACAAACAGCAATTATCGTAATTGTTAGCCCCTTAAAATCAGTGTCAGAATTGTGTCCCATTCACCAACTACTTGAAAAAACTGTCACAGAATTATATTTTACTTATATTTAAAAGATATTTTACACAGACATCAAGCTTTAAAAACTTCTTCTAATCCAGATAGATGTAGTCCCAGTCCTCCTTTACATAAATCTTTAAGTATCAACTTGGGTAGATACGTACATGAATACTGGTTATAGGCATTGTATTACAAATCACATGTCAGTGCATCCCTAGTAGGGCCCACAACATTTTCATATCAGTCAGGCCTGACAGCAATGCACTGAATGGTTGTGATAAATAGGCCACCGTGGACAATGCTTTTGAGTTCAGTCCTCACGTCACTCCATCCTATTGAACAGCACATGTAATGCCATTACTGTCCTGAGTAGGTTCATAATGGCCATCAACTAGCACTCCGTTCCACCATGCTTTCAATCCACCCCTGCAATATTCCAACAAAAGGTTATGCATGCGGTGACTAACAGCCGTAGCATGCAGAGTGATTTAAAATGGTGGACACACACAGAGACATCATCATGGAGGGGTTTATAGACTCACTAATACTCAGTGACAGCACAGACTACAGAGAGAACCACTCGCGATTTTCAAGGTTTGGGGAATATCTATGAACACGGACACTCACAGACAACCCATTCCTCACAGTGCAAAGTAAAATGCATAACAGAAATAAGCATGATTTCTGTTGAAAAGAGGGAAGGAGGAAGGGATAGAGGAAGGGGGAAAGAAAGGAGAGAAAGAAAGAAGGAGGGATCGATGGAATGAAATGGACAGAGGAGGTAAATGGATAGATAAACAGACAGATGGATAGTAAACGAACAGATAGACAGGTGGACACACACACACAGGCAGTACTAGCAAGTACTTTACTATGAATGTGTATGTTGGCAGTAACTGTGTTCTTCAGTAAAACACAATTTAGCATTAAAAATACAATGGATTAAAAGAGTGATGCAGTAGAAACTGCTGGATATCTTGTGAGACGGACAGAACAACACAGGTTTGCTTTGCGATATCTACGTAATTGCATCGATTTGATAAGCTCTAGCAGCAGGCCTTGAAGAATTGATTTTGTGCAGGTCTTTATTAACTTTCATGAAATAGACATTTGGCAAAATGACAAGTATAGTAGCTACAAATACAGTATAAAAGAAAACCATTTTGATGAGTCATATAACCATTAACATCAACAGCTCAGTTAAACACCTGTGTTTACACAAATCAAGACCAGAAACTTGATTTGAAGCCCTATGCACTACATTACCTAACCCAAAGGTTACCAACCCTGGTGATGTGCAGTTTAGTTCCAACCAAAACCTGCAGCTAATTAATTTATTCAGAAATCCTTCACTGAATCATTAGTGTTGCATTAGTGTTAGGTAATAGAAGGGTGAGGCAGAACGCCTGATGTAGACTGGAACTCAGAAAGCAGATTTCCAAGAGAAAGGTTCATCACCACTACCACTGAAGAACTCTCTTACAGAACTTATACAGTTTATAGAAAAAGGTACATTTTTGTTACATGATCACCACTCTGCTGCCAGAGGTCTCCCTTCTTGTAGAATGTCTTTCCAGAAGGAAACGGCACCATCTTGTGAACTAAGACAGAAATGCACACATGCAGGGTTCTGAATAGAACCTTCACATTTGAAGAGGGTTCGATATTTCTAAACAAGGATCTGGAAACATGTGCACAAAACCCCAAAACCAAATTACTGGCTTTCAATTAGCCATACTGCGGTTCCAAATATATCCAGTAAACATAAACAATATTCAGATGCTGCTCATTTCAGCAAAGAGAGGCTTAATAAGGAAATAAAAGCAATGTAAAGATGGGACTTTCCCGAAACAGACATTAAGTGATAAGCTATGAATACCATATGGGTGTTTTCACACCTTGAGCTTTACTGCTCTTCCAGTGGTCTCAGATTACTGAGTCACGGTTTTCTGTGTACATGTGAGCACGCCTAATGAACTCAGACAGTTCTAAATAGCAACAAAAATGAACTGAACTCAGACAACCTCCCAAGGCTGTGCAGTTCATTTGTGGTTTGCTCTGTGCATTATGCTTGATTACAAAGTAACACACGGCCCTTGTCCTCTTTGCGTTTTGATATATGGTTAAAGCTTGGCAAGGTTTCCATTAATCCACAGTCCTCGAACACTTTGCAAATAATAAATGCGTGTTTGTACAGTTTTTGTACAGACAACAGCCCTAGCATATTAAAGCAATAAGCCATTAAAGCCCATGTGAGTGATTTCACCATGGTTAATAGGTCAAAAAGGGCCTTTTGTTTGACCAATTGTGGGAAAAAGGTAAGCAAAACTAATTTTAATGTTTCAAGACATGGCGAAAAGAAAAGCTATCAAGTATCATGTCAACCGTTGAAAGAGTATGATTTACTTACTTCAAATATTACACAAAAAATGATTAAAAAGTACTTGACATGATTTTTTTTTTTTCAAGATTCACGATTCTTTGCCACATAAGAAGTTACACAATTACATGTAGTGAAATGTGCCCATGAACATAACATTAAACTTTTCTAGTTATTTGTCACTATTATGTCTGCCAAACGCTTGCTGAAAACTCACTATCTGATGCCGTTCATACACCGTTATCAAGTCATTCTCAGTTTGCCACTAACAATTTGTCACAAAAACGTGAAGTGTATTAACTACTATCGTGTGTGAAATGTAAGCAGATGGTGTACATTGCAGAGTTACTGTAATTTTTGGGGTCTATATGAATAGACCTCAGGCTGTGCAATAGGCACGACAGGACTGCACTAACATGCACTACTGTCACTGTATGTTATGTGTGCCAGGCAGCAATAGTAAAGTGTGGCATCACGCCGCACCCTCATTACCTCTGCCCCAAGCTAGCCCCTGTCTGTCAGCATGGCTCGTAAAAACTGGCAGCTGTCATTGACTGGAGTGCCACGAATTCCTCTGGGGGCGTCGGCTAATCCGGAGCCGTTACGTAATATGCTATAGAAAGGTGGGCATCATGCTAACACAGAACAGAATGGAGCAGTTTCACCAAATCACACTGCATATCACACCCAGAGGAGAGAGGGTGAGGAATGACTGGCCATGACCACTGCAGACCAAACAAATTCTCATCATCGCTCTCAACTCCTAGAACACAACATACCAACACACAGATCACGTTTCCATGTTATAGCTGACTGGAAACACACAGGACACCAACGCCCTAATTGGTAGAGGTGTAAAAATTCACCGTGATGTTTATTATACTATTCATTTTAATCACATTTAATCACATCCACAATGCACTAATTTTTGAATAAAGGTTTTCAAAGCATAGACCTTAAAATAATTTTTTCTTCAAATTATAAAATTAAGCCTCCTTTACTTGTTACCTACATGAAGCTTCATAGCTTCAGGTTAAGACTCAAAACAACAGGTAATGGTTGATTGACTACTTTTGGTTTTGCAATCCTTCTGCTTGGCACATTTGAGTGTTTTTAATACTGCATTCCCCAAATACAACTACCTCACCTCAAACAAGGCTCATTGGCTGATGAGATTAATTAGGCGAGTAAGAGGGAGACACACAAACAGATGCCTAGTTCAGACTACATCCTGCACTCTTTAAATTATTTTCATTTATACCTTCAGAAATCTCAAAGGCTGGGGAATTTCTCCAGCCAGCACTATTGAAATTTATCATACTTGAATTTGTTTTATTAAAAACAACCAACCAAACCAACGCATATTTGGGTAAAATGAAACAGCTTACAAGTTCTGAATGTTCAGAAAAGTCCACTAAGTCTTTCACTGCAGTATATTTTTGCCTCTATAGTTCCACTTTTAAGCAAGTAAGAAAGATTTGGACAGCATAACCATATTTTTACTTAAGTACAAAAATTCTGTGACATGGAATAACAGTGGATTTTTTTTCCCCCATTGCCTGTACTGGTTACAATCAGTTACTAGAAGAGTGCAACCACAGTTCTGCACAAAGAACAAAAAGAGCAAGAGAAGCTTGTAAATAAAATCTAATTCAGTAGCGCAGTATGTATGGCAAAATCAACTGTACCTTGTCGATTGATTTCGTTTTGCAAAAGCTCCTCCATGGCTTCTTCTTCAGCAATGTCCAGCGGCGTCTCACCCTCGCTGTTGACCACCCCGACATTCGCACCCTGACTGATGAGGTATCTGCAAAGAGAAGAACACCACAATTACACCCAGACCTGCTAACTGCTAATGCAGTTCAAAATCAAATCTAGCACCGGGTACAGGGTAAAAACACTAGAGAATATTTCTTCATCATACAACATGTAACCTTCAGGGGGTAAATGAGATGTGCTAGCAAGGAAAAAACACATGGAATCTTCATGACTTCCACGATGTAATATAAGCAACTTAACGGCTTAAGTTAAAGGGGAGGAAAGAACAAAAAGCAGGGATGATGCATGTGCTTATCTGCAGCAGTGCACCTCACTCTGATGGCAAAAGAAAATCAATAAAGGAAATGGAGTTTAGTATCTAAACTTTTACATAATCTGTTTAAGAGGAGGTGGGGTCTAGCACTAATGGAAGCCTGAACACTTCAGGAAAAAAAAATGCATCCCAAAAAAAATTTCAGCTGAGCTGCTCTTTCACTCCAGTTACTGCAACCTAGCAGCCTACAGCCATACGTTACAAACAGCAGAGGTATATCGGCTTAAAGCCAGACTCAGGCCTGATGCACAACAGCCCAGTCTAAACACACACTGTACGCATTATGGACAGAGACATTACTACATAGACCTATTATCCAGTCTTGTTTACTGTCAATCTTAAAAGATTTGGTGCGTTTCTTGTATGAAAAAAAAAGACATTCAAAAACCAACTTTTTTTTTTTTTGCCTTGTGCAATATTTCAAATAACAATATGAGTATTCCATTATTATGATTATTACATTACTAACATTAACACATTAATTACATTAATAACTGCAACATTTTATTCCCTATATCGCAATAAACGTATGATGATTTTGTTTGGTACCACAACAACATTACAATGTTTCCAGTTAATACTAATAATAATACCTTATTATTAGTATCCTCATCATTATCAGAGAAGCAGCTCATGGCTTTACCCTGAATCTGTTCATTTAGAATTTTTGGTCAGCCTCCTCTTAAGTGTTCCACCCTGTCTAAAGCCTCAAACAGCAGCACATCTTGAAGTCCTGCTGCAAGTGATTAAGTCTAGAGGGGGAAACGCATCGGGAAGCAACATCCTCTTTCCATTAGTCTGACAAACCACAAAACATCCGTCATTCTTTGAAACCCCGCCCATTCCCTCTAAGCAACTCACCACCAGAAACATCTAAAAGCTCCAGCACTGGGGACCACGGCTCTGCCAGGCCTGTTCTGGGTCAGCTTCACAAGTCTGGTGGGTTGCGGTTCAAGCACACCCTGAATACGGGCTATTAGATAACTGATAACTTCTGACAGTCCCAGTCAGCTCTGTGTTGTCGTGCATATAAGAAACCTGGTGGTACATCGGTGCAGCTAGTCAGCCATGTTTTGCATCTTTTGTTTAGACTTTAACAACCAGCGGTGATAAGCACCTGATTCCTGAGGCAAAGAGTGCGACCACTGTCTTGTGTATGTAAAACAATGCCTATATCTAAAATTATTACCAATCCAAGGGTTCTGAAACTCAATATGACCCACTCACACACACAGAGCAACAAACCAGGTCACAGTATTCCTGTTATCCGGGACAGGGTACACAAGAGAAGCCGTTCAGTTCAACTCCGCGGCCTATTTAAACGTCCTGATAATATCTCGACCTGCTGCTGTGTTCTCAGCCTCTCCACACCAAAAGAAGGCTGGCGTGAAATTCAGTATCAATTACATCAAAACTGCCAGAGAATGACACAAAAACACTGGAATTTTACAAGCTGACTAGGATGTTGTACATCTTGTGCCATTTATTGACTGTTCCAATCCCTAGCCTATAAAGATGGGTAACAAATTAAAAGAAAAAGGAACAAAAAGTCTCAGAGTAAAGTGCTGGGCCACCACAAGCTGCCAGAACAGCTTCAGCACAGATTGTGTGAGACTGTTCCAGAGACATGGAACACCATTCTTCCAAAAGAAATTCCCTTAACTGGCGCTGTAATAATGGTAGTTGACAACTTTGGGTAAAATTACCGTGTTGGGTTGATTGTGAAGGTTCTAGCATATGATCATACATGATTTTATTCTCATCAAAACATTTAATGACCTTTCCCACTGTGGGGACAAGTGGACACAAACCATGTCAGCAAAATAACCCTTTGAAATAACAGACACCTCACTAATGGGGTCACGTACACACGCACTTGCCCACTAGTGGAGAATACAGCGATCGATGACTTTCAGATCACCTTCTCATATATTTTCTGTAGACCTCTTTTCCACCTCTGACCTCTCAGGTCACTCATCTTTGTAATGAGAGGTTTATGCTCCGTCAGCCTATTAAACAATTCCCCTCTGAGTAGTCGTGGACGAACTGTTCTTGCTCATAGAGTCCAAACATGTTCCGTTTTTTCCTACTGTTGGACCCCAATACATGAGAATTGTGCTTAATAAATGTTCTCTTATGAACACAATTTCCAGCCTGTTTAACTACTGCTGTTACTGCTGTGTACTGGTGTTTTTCTTATAGGCATAAGCAGAGGTCGCTTTAGGCAGCTGGTGGCCTAGTGGTTAGGGAGTCGCCATGCAATCAGAAGGCCGTGTGTTCAAATCCCAGGACTGCCAGTGGTATCACTAAAGGTAATGTCCGCAAGCACCGCTCCCCAGGTGCTGTATTGATGGATGTCTACTGCTTCACTTGGTGAATGGGTTAAATGCAGAGAAGAATTTCAGTGTTCACAAGAGAGCTGCCAAAGAGCATGGCAGGATGTTAACTGCATAACCCTCTAATTATTGCATGTGAACTCCCTATATCTCACCACATTTAGTCAGGTTTTTCCTTTACTTTGTTACCCATCTGTAGGTCCACTCTACTGATGTAGGCTACAGTTGTGTTCCTGTATAATTTATCATCTCCTTTCAACCCCATTAGTCACTGATCAGTTTCTGACAACAGGACAATAGAGACTGCAGCCCATTTGCACAGTTGATGCGCAGTTTGTGTTAGTCATTCTCTACTCTGAGGTTAGTCCAGACAGAGGTCTGATCAATTTTGCAGTAATAGATGAGTGACAGTATCTAAATGCGAAATGAAAAAAAATCATACATGTGCTAGGTGGTAAGATTTCTGATATAATGGTTAATGTATGGAGTTACAAAGTAGGTGCACCAAATAAAGTGGCGACTCAGTGTAAAAGAGCACCTCTGAGGAGCCCTTAGAGGGTTATGGTACTTACTCAGCGATGTCCATGTAGCCACAGGAGGCGGCAGCGTGGAGGGGAATCCAGCCTTCATTATCTGGCTGGTTGATGCAGGCGCCATGCTCCACCAAGAATGTCACCATGTCTATATTATCATCTATGCAGGCCTTGAAAGAAGAAAAGAGAAGATGTAAGAATGAGCAAGGCTCTGGTGATAAAACAATAATGAAACCAAAACCAAACACTGTCTATATCAAATGATGTGCATTAAAGTGATGTTACAGAATTATTTAATACAAAAATAAACAAAATAAGCAGCCTACACAGCCTAGCCGCTCACAGTCAAACATGTCAGCCTGTCCTGCTTTTAGAAACAGGTCAAATAAGAAAGTAGCCAGAGTCAGAAGAGGCCATCAATGTATCCCTCAGATATGACACAAATATAAGTGGAACTTTTGTGAATATATTAAATATAAGAAACTTAGGAACACAAGCCTTTCTTTGAAAAGAGAAATATACTGTTTAAGTATGTATTTTTAAAGAATATACAGAATGGTGCAGCTGGTAGCCTGGTGGTTAGGGAGTTGCCCCTGAAACCAGAAGGTCGTGGGTTCGAATCCCAGGACTGTTAGTTGTATCACTGAGGTACCCTTGAGCAAGATACCGTCCCCACACACTGCTCCCCGCCTCGTTGGTGGCAGCCCACTGTTTCACTTGGTGAATGAGTTAAATACAGAGAAATTATTTCACATTGTTCACACTGTGTGCTGTGGTGTGTCTTTAAGGGGCCACTTTACTTATAAACCGATTACTGCTTAAATTAAAATATTTTTAATAATTAAAAACAGGGGAAATGGCATTTACTTGAACTGCATAATGGGGGAGGGGGGAAAAATCTAGACCAAGGTAACATTATTTCAGTTCAACCCAACCAACCGTCCACTAACAATTTCACAACTTGTCCACACCAACGAGTATTCACTTATCACGATAAAAGAATACAGAATTATTTCGCCCATATCACTCTGAGCCAAGCAGAGGAACATGTCTGCATATAGAACGGTCTGTCCTGGTCAGCGATGCAGTGGGTGATAAAAGTTCTGCCACCGGATCGCGGGGATTCTCCACAGTCTTGGCAGAGATGGGGGCTTTCCACAGAGCAGAGACATAGCTGAGGAGTTTGAAATAACACAGTAAATAAGAGGGGAACAGGGTGAGACGGGCTGTTTTATAATAATATAACAGAGTGATGGCACTAACGGTGAAATGCTTTATGAATGGCAGCTTAGTAAAAACAACAAATTTACTCCAAAAGTAGTTGACTGGCCAATACATTTGGAGTCTGAAATTTAGTTCTTGCTTAGACTTTAGACTCGCTTATGTGGTTTCTGTAACTATACAATAAATGATCTATACATACACATAGTTTTGTCCATTTTTTAGATAACTGTGTGACATATTCCATCTGTGTTGAGGCAAATGTATGATGACTGAGCTATGCAGTTTTGCACAATCCTGCTCTTGCACAATGCAACTGTCACTTGTCAGCTATATTAGGCTCACTGCTCCAGTGCAAAACCAGAGAAGCAAACCTCAGACACCAAACATGTCTTGACTGATCAACTACATTTGGACTTAACTGGTTGGGGGAAGTGTTGCCAAACTATCACGAAGAAGAAGACGAAGAAGAAGAAGACGAAGAAGACGACGAAGAAGAAAAAGACGAAGAAGTAGTAGTAGTAGTAGTAGTAGTAGTAGTGTTCTTCCAAAATCAGTCCTTTTAACAGCTACCCTTTATAATGGGCTCTGTTTTCCTTACTTTTTATTGAATGAGTCATCATGATCTGCATCACTTTTGGGCAGATAAATGCACAACCTTGGGGTAACAGTTAAGGTGCACACACACACACACACACACACACACACACACACACACACACACACACACACGCACACGCACACGCAAGCCCAGCACCACATCACTAATCGTAAAGTCCCACATCCAACAAGGGAACACCTACAGATGCAGCCTGAAGGATATATGAGGGAAAAAGATGATGCCATTCAACGCTACATTAGACTACAGGACAGAAACACAGCTTTGCACCTGTACCACAGTCACAAGCTGCATCACTAAGAGTTAACGAAATACTACAGTATTTTCTGTCTAATCTGCCAGTTCTGTAACGTAGACAGTTTACCATGGTCGGTCACTAAGTTTTATCATACCAGAAATCCACCCAATAAAAACTACTGGGGAGACGCAAGTGAAGTAGACGTCTACTGACTTGTGCTATGTGCTATGATTTCGGAATGGTACTGTACAGAGAAATTAAGCAAATAAAAACTCATTAATATAGAAAACAAACAACATGTAAATAGAGACCATTTGAAGTGGCATGGGGTTTAAGGAATACGACTCTGTTCTTCAGCTGCAATAAATGTTTAATATTTCACCCACATAATGAGCTTCAAATTTTCAAACTGACAGTCTGCAAAACTACAAACAGCCTAAAGTAAATGTAAAACTACAATGAGGGAGATAAGCAGCCGGTCAAACTCTGTATTGATTGTCTTTTGGTGCTGGGATATACTTTAAAAGGCCAGTAAAAGTGCATTTCATTCTTCAAAACTAAAAACAGCATACTATGAAATCACCATAAACTAATTTACATACAGTCACTACTTCAGGCTACAGCAGTTCAGCACCATCCATTCACCCTTATAAGAGGAGTTTAAGCATTTTTTGCTGTTTCAAAAAGGTTCACAGGGCAGCAAATACTTCATATTATTATTTGCCATAAATCGTGTTCACTTTTAAACTTCAAACAACTATTTGTGGTTCAGAAGAAACTTCAGAAGAAATTTTATTTATCTATCTATGGTATTTATATCAACTTCTCTTACTGACCACAGTATTTTTATTCACAGAATAGTGTATTTACCACTAATCATTTCTGGTGACTTATGTAGTATTTATACAACATAGTCTAGTATAAAATGTAGTATAGATTTTCTGATTCTGATTTACTAACACTGGCAAAAAATACCACTGATCAGGGTTCTAACAAGCATACAGAACATAAACTTAACCATAAGGGCACATAAGATCAAAACTACTACATATAAAGAGAAGTGATGTGCTCAAGATCTAAGAAACCAAGATCTAAATGTACTTAACAGAAACCAGAAACTCCATCCCCAATCTCACAAGATTCACCACTACAGTTTTACACCCTAAACAACAACAGTCAAAAACAGCAACTTTAATCATGAAAAAAAAGGCCTGGAGGAAAGTTGACAGCAGGACGGCACATGGCCAGTTGAAACAAAGTGCCATCACTGTCAAAACAGTTCCTCTGACACACTTTGCGTGTGGGAGATGGAGAGAAACAGAGGGAGAGAGGGAGAGAGGCAGAGGGCGAGAGAGGCAGAGAGGCAGAGGGAGAGGGGCAGAGGGCGAGAGGGAGAGGGGCAGAGGGC
>JBBIGA010057947.1:0-12578 GCA_037576975.1 Alestes dentex
AATGTTAGGTGTTGTCTTATATGTTGAGCATCGCTGTGGGACAGCAAGAAATGTAATTTCAATTCCTCTGTATGTCTGGCATGTGGAGAAATTGACAATAAATCTGATTTTGACTTTTGACTTTGACTCACGATTGCACAGCAGAGCTCAGCTCAAACCATGTCATTAAGTTTGCAGATGACATGACTGTGGTGAGCCTCATCAATAACAATGACATCTCAGCATACACAGACGAGGTGGGAGGAGTGGTGGACTGGTGTAAGAACAACAACCTCTCCTTAAATGTGGACAAAACAAAGGAAATCATCATCGACTTCAGAAGATCCAGCACTGTGCACATCCACCTCTCACCATTGACGGCGCTGGTGTTGAGAGGGTAAAAAACACCAAGTTCCTGGGTGTCCACATCTCATGGTCCCTAAACTCAACCTTTATAGCCAAGACGGCTGGTCAGTTTCTGCACTTTCTATGGAGACTGAAATGAGCGAGCCTCCCCCCTCTACACCAGCGCCATCGATGCACAGTGATGGACCACTTTCATCCAGAAATATAGTGAAGGACCACTCTTTTCACTTTTACCATCTGGCAAATGATATCGTAGCTTCCGTTCTGCCTCCACAAGACTGTGTCACAGCTTCATACCACAAGGCAACAGAACTCTGAATGCACATTAATAACAAAGCTCTCTACAAAAAAAATAAAATAAATAAAAAACCATCAAAGGCATATGCTCAAAATACCTCGCATTCCTCTTAATTACTCAAATTCACTAGTGTAATACACCTTTCTTCCAGTGGTGGTTCTACATCTAACCTGTGCAATATAGTAACCATGTGTAATATCAGTCTTTAAGGTTTACATCCCCTTTTCGTTCTCCACCTTCAATAGTGCTGGAGTGTTGTTCATTTTTTGTTTTGTCTATTGTAATTGTTTGCGTATTGAAATGTTCTTGCACTTTATGTTAATAAGCTGCTTAGATGCTGCAAATTGCCTTAGAAAACATACACAATGTGCAATATCAACAACCATCAATAGGATGGAACTATCAATAACAGTAGTTCCATCCATTCTGACTATTCCATCTCTATCCTAAATGTCACTTTTGTACTGTTGTGTTGCCTATGTGCACCTTTTGTCCTGGTGAATGTCATGTTCAGTGTTACTATATGTTGCACAGTGGCCATGGGGAAACGTCTCACCACAACTTTGCACATGTATAGAGTTGCTGAAGACAAATAAAGTGAACCTTGAACCATGAAAAGACAAGATCTTAAACTAGCTGTACTGTATGTCAGTCAAGTGACAAATGCCACAGTGGGGATGGATGATATGCTAACAGCTACTTTTTTTAATGATATGAGATCTACCCACACTGCCTGTACTGTGGTGTATTCTGTGGCTTGCGGTTCACTCGCATATGCAAATCATTTTGTACCCCCTTAAGAGAGACAATTTTACAATCTATTCAGACAGGGAAAATCCAGTCACCAAGGGGTCGTATAGATATGTCATGAATCAGTAATAAATGATTTTATGAAGCTGTCTCATGTTTTTTAAAAAAAGTCAATAGGAGTGTGTTTAACAAACATGGATACGAATTATATTTGGGGTCCATGAGTGCACAGGGACTGTGGGCTTGTGAAGCACATGGGGTCCTTGCACATACAAGACATAAATTGTCCATGAGGCATCTGCATGCACAGGGCATGGTTTAGAAAAATAAGAATGTGACCATTCATGAGGGCTGAAAATGAATCAGTGATAACTGATCTCTTGCCTACTTGAAGACACATGTACAGGTGGAGATTTGAAACTTATTGTAATGTGGGAAGGATCAATGCTTTCTTATGCCCCTGTATAATACTAGAGGTCGATCGATTATCGGTCCGGCCGATTAACTGAACCGATATTTGGCCATTTTTACATAATCTGCAAAGTGGCCAACTAACAAAGTAGCCTACAGTTAGCTTTCACAAGGTAATTGCTAGTGGCTTGTATAGTCTTTGCATAGCGGGCTGTGAAGTTATTTATTTATTTTTTTCGAAACGTTGGCCCGAAACGGTGTCTGTCAACATACATTATTACTATTATTATTGTTATTATCATTTATTCTTTTATACTTAATAAACGTGTTTTAGGCTGCTTCATGCTTCAATAAAAACAGCAAGCTGCATTTTCCCGACTGCGTGATTTTTTTTTTTTACTTTTTCAACGTGAAACTTGAACAAGTTTCAGGTTTAGACTCTCGTTCCAATTTTCCACAATACCTGCTCCCGCTTAACAGCAAAATCGCAAATTAAACTTCCATCCCCTTCAAATATGAAATGTTTTACGTATTTAACCGTGCTTGCAAAGAACATAAAAGACGTACTTTAGGCAAACTAAACTCGCTGTTATGATTTACCTTCCCCCCAAGAAATGAGGAGCTAGCCATACCTTTCCCCAGTCCAGTGTGGGGGAAGGCTGGTTTCCATGTTCTGCTCTTCACACAGTGAGCATCTCCCAGAGCATTTGTGTGGAACAATTTCCTACCTTCATCAGAGCAGCTCCTATTTCTCTCCTCCAGCAACACTAGAAGCTCGGAGGCATGGACTACTGACCACAGTAGATCTTGTGCTTCTCCACTTCACTGGTCTTGGAGAACCTCAACTGTAGAAGTAGTGCTCCACCTGGACTGCAGAGGGACGATCACAGACTGCTGGATGGGAGGGGAGGGGTATTTTTACTTCCCACCCGTATTCCGAATCACACGTTACGCTTGGCTTGTAGTTTACACGGACTTCAGTGGCACCACTGAGCAAGGTACCGTCCCCACACATTGCTCCCCGTGTGCTGGGCTACTGGCTGCCTGTTGCTTCACTTGGTGAATGGGTTAAATGCCAAGAACAATTTCATGCTGTCCACAGTGTGCTGTTTACATATGACAAATAGACACTTAACACACTTCAGGACCAAAACAACACAAGACTACATACTGTGGTGGTGGTAGCTCAGTGGGTAGAATACTTGCCTCTGGACCAAAAGGTCATGGGTTCGAATCCTACCTTCAGCAAGACCCTTAACCCCAATTTGCTCCAGGGAGACTGCCCCCTGTAGTTAGGGAATGGAAGCGTCTGCTAAATGCCGTAAATGTGTGACCCAAGGTATATTATCATTGTTCTTTCTGTGGTGAGTGCTTTAAAATAAACTTCACAAAGTCTGAATTTTTTTAAAGAAAAAGTTCCTTCTTGAATATGATGTCCCAAGTATATCTTCAGGCCAATCAGTGCAGCTGATGAAATTGGGACAGCTAATCAGAATTCATTTGTTTATCCATGTCCCCAAAACAGCATTGGTGTTTCGAGTATTTAGCAGATTTCATTTATGTTCATCCTTTAATATACCATCAGTACATAACCTCCAAGAGACATTTGAATTGCTACAGTGATGTATTTTAACGTAAGCAAAACTGAAGACAGCTCCATAAAACTTAATTTGAACATTTTACATGAATATGAAAATAAGAGGAGTAAAAAAGGGGACAAAATTATTTATTTAATGAAGAGATTTCTGCTTATTATTATGCTGTTTGTGAACAAGTGTTTACCAAATATTAATATCTACAGAATAATTATTTGGGTGAATGATGAAAAGAAAGCATGTAACTAGAAAGTAACTTTAATTTGTTGTAAGGGAGACTATGGATGGTTGTCACACGTTTTACTTAAATTTAATTTCTGCCAAAACAGTGTATGGTAAGAATTCCCTTTCTATACACAATTAGTGCTTAATGTGTTAGGTACAAATGGATAGTCCTTGCTCTAGTAGAATCTATTCTCTTCAAGAGACAGCAAAGCTGTCAAAGGCACCTTGTAGAGATGTGACAACCAACCCCATAGCGGGGTCCCTGTGTTATTCTAATGGGAAAAAAATGGAAAATATACACATTTTTTAAAATGATAATTTTGTCAATAAAATATCAAACCAAACACATCTCATGTGTATAAAAACATCAAATGAGTTTCATTGGTTCCTTTTTAGACTCTTTAGATTCAAACATGTAAATGTAAAATGCATAAATGTAAAACACCACAGGCTAGGAATGTAAAACACCACAGGCTATGAAAACTACTACTATGAAATATGAAGAAACTCGATTTCTCCTCAAACTGAAGTTCAAACAAGCAGATGATTCTTAATCAACATTCACCAATCACTATCCACCTCAGAATCACAGTTCCGATAAACATAACCTGGCAGACCAGGCGTGCAGTCTTTGTAAGAAACCCATGTTAACCAGAGGCACTTTTTATACTATCAGTGGGTGTCCATATGTCTGATCAACTTGTGATGGTATTGTGCCTTGCTCAGGGGTCATTCTATTTGTTGTCTATCTGATGTGATGCTTGGACCCTTCATTGCTGCTTGCAGCTGTATTCTTTATTATTATTTTCAAAGAAAAAAAACATTATATTCCAAATTCTTCTTGTTCTTTCTTAATGCACTTGTGAATCTTTAAAGACTCCGAATGCCTGAAGGTTCTCCTGCACTCTGAACAGTAATACGGTTTGTCTCTTGTGTGAATGAGCTGGTGGCTTTCGAGATGAGTCTGCAGAGAAAAACACGTTCCACAGTCTGAGCAATAATACGGTTTCTCGTCCTGTTCTTTTTTAAGGCATTTGTGTATCTTTAAAGACACTGAATGCCTGAAGGTCCTCCTGCACTCTGAGCAGCTATACAATTTCTCTCCTGTGTGAATGAGTTGGTGTCGGCGGAGATGGCACTGTTGTTTAAAACTCTTACCACATTCTGAGCAGTGATACGGTTTCTCTCCTGTATGAATGAGTTGGTGTCGGCGAAGACTGCACTGTTGTTTAAAACTCTTACCACATTCTGTGCAGTGATGGGGTTTCTCTTTTGTGTGAATGAGCTGGTGTCTTTTAAGATGAGACTGCAGAGAAAAATACTTTCCACAGTCTGAGCAATAATACGGTTTCTCTCCTGTGTGAATGCGCTGGTGTCTGCGAAGATCAGACTTCCGGATGAAACTCTGTCCACACTGTGGACAGTGATGCTTTATTTCTCCCGTGTGAATCACCTGGTGATCCCTGAGAGCATCATGTCGCCTAAAACTCTTGCCACATTCTGAGCAGTGATACGGTTTCTCTCCTGTGTGAATGAGCTGGTGTTTTTTCAGGTCAGTCTGCAGAGGAAAATACTTTCCACAGTCTGAGCAATAATACGGTTTCTCTCCTGTGTGAATGAGTTGGTGTCTGCGGAGATGGCCCTGCTGTTTAAAACTCTTACCACATTCTGAGCAGTGATACGGTTTCTCTCCTGTGTGAATGAGCTGGTGGCTTTTGAGATGGTTCTGCAGAGAAAACCCCTTCCCACAGTCTGAGCAACAATACGGTTTCTCACCTGTGTGAATACGTTGGTGTTGGCGGAGATAGGACTGTCGTGTAAATCTCTTCCCACAGTCTGAGCAGTGATACGGATTCTCTCCTGTGTGAATGCGCTGGTGTCGGCGGAGACTGGACTGTCGTGTAAAACTGTTCCCACAGTCTGAGCAGTGATACGGTTTCTCTCCTGTGTGAATGAGTTGGTGTCTGCGAAGATCAGGCTGCTGGATGAAACTCATCCCGCACTCTAGGCAGTGGTGAGGTCTCTCCTTGCTTGTAGTTTTCTTCATTTCAGGTGTGCTGAATGTACCAGAAGATGTTTCTTGGATACTGGAGGTAATCTTCTCATCTTTGATTTTTCCTGATTTCGAATCCTTAATATATTCTACATGAAACGAAGGCTGCATGTTTGTGGAAGAACCTCTAAAGCATGTAGGACGGTGCAGCAGGGGGAGCAGGAGAAGACATGGTACCGCAAGCCATTTGCATCTGAAAGGAAAAAAAAGGAGACATTCAAATAAAGCTTACAAAATGTTACAGGGATGCACCGAATATTTGGCCAATGTAAATTTTCGGCCGTAAATGTCAAAATAATGCATTTTCAGTTTCGGCTGAAATTTTTTTAATGCGACAGAAACAGTAAGGACGCAATGATGACGCAACCGCATCCTGCACGCGCCAGATTGGATTAGAGTCAGCATGTCTGCCGCGTGGTCGTATTTCGATATATCTAAGAAAGACACATGGAAAGCCGTTCATAAAGCGTGCAATGCCGAAATTTCTAGAGGGGGTTCGTCCACAAAGACTTTCTCAACGTTGGGATTACTTTATCATATAAACTCAAAACATCCCGATCGCCATGCAGAGTATGAAGCACAGAAGAGGCGAGACCCTTCAAGCACACCCACATCTCTGTTTTTGAAAAGGCAAGAAAGTTTTCCAGTGATTAGTTAATATATGGGCTATGTCAGTCTTTGTTTTGATACACTATTTTGTTATAGGCCTACAGAGAATGTTGTTTTTAAAGCACTTGTTTTGAATGCACTTTGTTCATGCACTTCATTCAGAATATTAAAATGCACTTGAATTCACTAGTTTTATGAGAGAAGATATTTAATTGTATAATATTTCAGCTATCTTGCTTTTAGATTATTCATGAGTGGGGCCAAGTAAAATATTTTATTTCAAATTTTATTTTATATTGTGCATTGTTTGAACGCTACATAAATATGTAAATATTTTTGTAACAGATATATTCTTTTAATAATTTAATAATAATTTATTACGGTTTTCGGGCAAGTGTTTCCTCATTCTCTGTTTTCAGTTTCAGTCCAAAAAAATCATTTTTGTGCATCCTGAATTTCTGCATCCAGTAGATTAAGATATGCCAAAATGGCTTTACAACAAAAAATCTCTAATCTTTATCAATATTGCTGTACTCAGACCCACTACTAGCAACTCGCTGATACTGAACTGATAAGACCAAAATAATAAAACCAGAAAGAACTTAACCAACAGTGAGAGAAACTGATTAGATTATAGAGTCTGCTCTAATACACAAAGATGAATAAACATGACAGATTAAGTAACAAAAAGAGAGAAAACCATTAACATGTGAGTGCACAGGAGAAGTCACAACTATGCTGAGCTTGGTGAACCACTCCCTCTAAACTCGTCCCTGGAAACAACCACAACAGTTCAGATTTCTCCATGCAGAGGATGGGGACTACGAAGAAAGGCTCTGCAGATGAGGCCTGCCGCACCTACTCTGTCACTACTGGTCATCAAGATGAGGACTTCATCACACAGCATAGCATGAAGAGGAAAATGACGAAATGGTTTTCTACCCACAAATAAATGTAATAACTATTTGTTCTGGTTTTAACTGGAAATTTACAATATGTAAGAACATTTATATAGATCTGACAAGTCTACACAATTAAGTATTTGAGTTGTTTTCATCAACATTATCAATAATCTGTTGCTGTGACAATGTGGCAGAAAGTATCAGTATCAGAAATATCATGCTTGCACCTGAACCAAAATAGATGGATGTTCATTATCTTGGGAACTGTTTTTAATTAATTTAGGCCACATAGACTGGGTACCCACTTTCATGGTGAAAAGACTATGCTTGAATACCACAACAAATGCAGAGCACTTTCACTCCACTGAGAGCCAATATATTACCCAATATATACTTAGTTTACCCAGGTTATTAAATAGTGATACTTCCTGGAGCTTATTTGCAGTTATGTATAACCTGCATAAGTTATTTTAGTATTTTTCTAAACAACAAACAAAAATGTTATTTTTTTGGTTGTGTGTGCTAAAAATGCATGTGTCAACATGTTTTCCATTTACGTAATTAAAAAATGAATAACACACAAAGACTTAAAAGGCACACCAGCTTGGATGAAAGGAATCTTTAGTGTGCTACTTTTAAAATAAAAATGCTAAACATACATTTAGTTATATATATATACACTGAGTATACTTTATATTTAAAATCAATTTTGTTTACCCTGCATAACAGTATGAACATGTATGGCAAGATACAATTCTGTACATTTTTGGCCATTAATGACATCTAAAACTGAATGGAATCAGCCAAAGTTGAATCGTCCAGACAGTAGTTGCTGGTAGCCAGCCTCAAACAGACTTCCAAATGATCATCAGTCATGGCGGAACGGTATTTGGACTTTCTAATCTTCACGTGGAAATAGGCTGACTCTCATAAATAAGTTGAGACGAATAATGCAGTAAAGGAGGTAGCACATTTCCCTCAGATCTCAGGGAGTAAGTTCCAGGACATCCGCCTATGGAGGGAAAATCTCCTCCTCCACTCCAAATGAGTTCAGATGAAACTGCGCTGCAATTTTTCATGCGAGTAAATCAACTTTAATCTCTTCCCGAAATGGGTAACATAAATGTAGCAACCGGCTTGACTAAAGCAAAGTCTTGAAAGTGTCTGTCAGACTCTGACAGACAATTGTAAATCTGCTGAGTGTAGCAGTCGAGTCACTGTCGAGTTGTGCAGCAGGCCTTCTGCTGCATCTCCCAGCTCTTGACGCGAGATTTTGAAAGTTTCCCAAATCATGGCACTGCAGCTTTGAAGACAGATGTTGCATCTTTGAAAGCATTCATTTTGACCACGGTTTTGTCTTTTCCTTGCAGCTCTACATTAAGGTTGGTCAGATCAGTTAAAAATGCCAAGTCTCGCAGCCATTGGTCGCCATTTAGTCAGTTGTATTCTGCATGTTTAGCGACAAGGAGAAACTCCTTTATCTCCGGCCACAGCTCTCACAAATCTCTGCAGGAATTTTCCCCTACTGAGCCATCTCACATCAGTGTGTAGTAACAATTCAGAATGGTTGCAGTCAGCTTTCTCCAGATGCGCACGGAACAGATATCTTTGAAAAGATCTGGCTTGAATGGAACAGGCGATCTTCATTGCCACATCCATTATCTCCTTCATGTTTAACATTTTTGTACATAATGCTTGTTGGTGTATTTCACAGAGGTAATTAAAGAAGTGGGGGAAAGCCTCATCCTCCCTGCACCTGGCAATTAATCCATTCGAGGAGCCAACCATTCCAGGAACATCGTCTGTGGTGACTGACACCAATTTGCACACTGGGACCTGGGTTTGCTCCACAAAGTTTTTAAAAGACTGAAAAAATGTCGTCTCGTTGCGTGTGTCCCTTCATGGGTAGTATTGTTAACGTTTTGTTTTTGAAGTCAAGAAACAACAAGTCAACTAATGCCTCTTTTATCATCTTTCCATCTTGGAAGGATTTCTTGTGCTTAATGATAGCATGACTCTTTTGAGGTTAGCTGTGAGAAAAATGACTGCTGCACGGACAACTGTGATTTCAGTTCCATCACTGTTCGGTGGGTAGTCAGCGTCATAATTTTTATTGTCCGAAGGATTCGCTCCACATTTCCTTTCTTTGGAATAGCAATAGTAGATTGGCATACTTTGGCAAACACACTTTGAATATGACTTTGTGGGGAAAAAAAATCCACCTCCCATTCCGAATGGAAGTGGAACGTTTTTGGTTTCTTATTTGCTCCAGCTCCCCAACTTATATTTAGACCCTTTCTTTAGCAGAAATAATTTGGAAGCCGCTGACTAGGTTATTTGTTAGATGATATGCTAACAGCTATTTTTTTAAAGACATGAGATCTATCCACACTACCTGTACTGTAGTGTATTCTGTGGATAACTGATCTCTTGCCTACTGGAAGACACGTGGAAAGGTGGAGATTTGAAACTTATTGTAAGGTGGGAAGGATCAATACTTTCTTATACCTGTAAAATACTAGAGGTCGACCAATTATCGGTCTGGCCGATTAACTGAGCCGATATTTGGCCATTTTACATAATCTGCAAAGTGGCCGACTAACAAAGTAACCTACAATTATCTTACAGCTGACAAAGCTGTGAAGAGGATCCTCCGCCGGACCAGGAGGCTGCTTCATTCTTCAACAAAAACAGCAAGCTGCATTTTCCCGACTGCGTTTGTTTTTTTTTTTACTTTTTCAACGTGAAACTTGAAAAAGTTTCAGGTTTAGACGCTCGTTCCAATATACCTGCTCCTGCTTAACAGCAAAATCACAAATTAAACTTCCATTTCCATCAAATATTTTACATATATAACCGTGTTGTTACATGCAAGGAACATAAATGACGTACTTGAGGCAAACAAAACTCGTCGTTGTGTTTGATCTTCCCCCCACAAGTAGTGAGTAGCTCACCACCCCTTTCCCCAGTCCAGTGTGGGGGATAGGTGGGTCTCCATGTTCTGCTCTTCACACAGTGAGCATCTCCCAGAGCATTTGTGTGGAACAATTTCCTACCTTCATCAGAGCAGCTTCTGTTTCTCTCCTCCAGCAACACTAGAGGCTCGGAAGTATGGACTACTGACCACAGTAGATCTTCTACTTCTCCTCTTCACTGGTCTTGGAGAACCTCAACTGCAGAAGTAGCGCCTCCACCTGGACTGCTGGACTGATCACAGACCCTGATGGAGCTGAGGGGAGGGGTATTTTTTTCTTCCCACCCGTTTTCGGACTCACACGTTACGATTGGCTTGTAGTTTACACGGACGTCAACTAATCCGGGGGACCACAACTGTGTTTAAACAACTTTTGGTAAAACCGTGCTGTTCTGAGCATGAATGAATCTTTAATTAAAGGGTGTTTATATTCCATCTGTGCTCAATATTCCTCCTTTTCCTGGTCAGTTTTGGGCTCCACTGACAAACTAAACTCCTCTGTTTATGTTAAAATAAGATTTTTTTAAAATAAGACTTTATTTTGCCACTGTACACAAGATACAGTGACATCGCAGGTTCCCTTCATAGTAATCCAGCGATGCTCTCTGCGTTGCCATGGCGACGCAAACGTCCAATTGTCGGGCTGCTTTTGATTCTGTTAGCCAATAGCAGCGCAGAAGACGGCCGCGAGGTTAAAAACGGAGCTGCTATTGGCTGGGGGAGCTCTCTGAACCTGACACTGAACCCCTGAAACACAGACTCTAAAACCCCCCTCAGACAGGATCGCCCTCATCTATTCTATGGATCAGGATTATTAATTAGTTTCTGTTGTTTCAGTGTCATAATAAAGGGCAGATGGTGGCCTAGCGGTTTGGAAATTGGAAGGCTGTGTGTTTGAATCCCAGGACTTGTAGTGGCACCACGGAGGTACCCTTAAGCACAGTACCATCCCCACACACTGCTCTAGGAATCAGTATTAAATGTATTTTTTTGGTTCACTCTCATGATGCTTATTGTTATGATTAATAATGGTAGAAGTAGTAATAGTCAAGTAGGTTTTTATTGTCACTTTGTAATAAAGTGTAAAGTGACCATTCTGTCATATGTGAACACACCACGGCACACAACACGAAATTTTTCCCCTGCATTTAAGCCATTTAATCCGTTTAACCCATTCACCAAGTGAAGCTGCGGGCAGCCAGGAACACAGCGCCCAGGGAGCAGTGCGTGGGGACAGTACCTTACTCAAGGGTACCTCAGTTGTACCACTGTAGGTTTTGGGATTCAAACTCATGACTTTCTGATCGCAGCGGCAACACCCTAACCACTAGGCCACCAGCTGCACCATAATATAACAACAATAATAATCTTCTTCTACTTTCTGCTGCTCCCGATTACGGGTCATCACAGTGGATCAACCGTCTCACTTTCCGTCTGTCCTTTCCATCTTTCTCACTCACACCAACTGCCTGCATATCTTCCCTCACCACATCCATAAACCACCTCTTCTTCTCTACCCTGCAGCTGGTTAGTGTGTTGCCCCTGCAATCAGAAGGTCATGGGATCGAATCCCACGACTGCCAGTGGCACCACTGAGGGACCCTTGAGCAAGGTACCGTCCCCACACACTGCTCCCCTCACATTGGTTGCCCATTGCTTCACTTGGTGAATGGGTTAAATGCCAAAAACAATTTCATGCTGTTCACAGTGTGTGTGTTTCACATGACAAATGAGCACTTAACACACTTCCTCAGGACCAAACGCACCACCAGACCACATATTGTGTGTTCAGGACCAGACTACCCAGAGCACAAAAAACACAAGGTAAATTATCCCCAATGTTCTTTCTGTGGCAACTGCTTTAAAATAAACTTCGCAGAGTCTGTATTTTAAGGAAAAAGTTCCTTCTTGAAAATGTTCCAAGTATATTTTCAGGACAATCAGTGCAGCTGATATACAGTAATTGGGACAGCTAATCAGAATTCATTATTTTTTTTTTTTAATCCATGTTCCCCCCCAAAAAATATTCAGCAGATTTCATCATTTAATATACCATCAGTACATAACCTCCAAAAGGAACATTTGAATTGCTACATTTATGTATATCAATGTAAGTAAAACTGAAGACAGCTCTATGAAACTTAAATATTTTACATGAATATGAAATAATAATAATAATGAGGAGATTTCCATTTATTAATATGCTGTTTTGCGAACAAGTGTTTACCAAATATCAATGTCAGTGAAAATCTACAGAATAATTGTGTAAATGATGAAAACACAGCATGTAAAGTAACATATGGTGTGCATGTACAGTGGGGGAAATAATTATTTGATCACCTGCTGAATTTGTAAGTTTGCTGACTTACAAAAAAATGAACAGTCTCTAATTTATGAGGTAGTTTCATTTTTATGG
>JBBIGA010057958.1:0-12578 GCA_037576975.1 Alestes dentex
GAGAGAAAGAGAGAGAGAGAGAGAGAGAGAGAGAGAGAGAGAGAGAGACTTAGAAACAGTGAAAGCAAGGCAAATAGACAGAGGATGCTCCATCATGGGAAAAAAATGTCTGCAGCACATTGCAGTCAGCGAATGCTATTTCTATATGTGTCATTCATATTTTTCATGTGTAGAATGAGGACAAATGCTCGCAGAGAGATCATAAACATACTGAATGGTGGTGTCACGCTGCAAGTGAAGTAATATCTTTCAAACTGGACCTTGCATATGTTTAATATGCATCGATCATAGGCTTATTAAGAGCTGTCAGGGGGGCTTATAAACCACATATTAAATCTTTCTATGTTTAGCAAAGCCATGACATTCTGCTTAGATATAATTACCTCTGGGTTCTCTTGGTTCCAGCCTAGAGATGGAGTGCTCAGGTTCAACATTAGATGGCCCTTGGCTGATGACCTCATCATGACTGGACTCCCTAGACTACTGCCAAGGTTATGGCTGATATTTTCTTAGGTGGACATGTTCTCCTCTCTCATATGTGACCGCTGTGGTTGTGCTCCACTCCTTGATTTCTCCTGTGCCATTTTCCTGAGCCTGCTTGGTCGTGGGTCAGGTTCTGATTGCCCCTCACAAGTTTTTCTGGGTCTCCAGAGGGTGATGGCCCAAAGCTCTCCAACTGAACAGCTGTACACTTTGGTCTGCTGTCTTTGTGATTCACTCAGCTTTTAGGCCTCTGCTTTTCTTCTTCTGAATTTTAAAAGCCTGGAGTTATTTTTTGACATTTTGTTATACAATACATTTACATAACAATTGTTTGAATGTAATTACACTCCAAAAAAAGAGGATGATAGGAAAATAATACAAAATAAGGTACTTTGACTTAGTAATAAAATAAAGATAAAACCTATTTACACCAGGTTTTCCAACACAGAAGTATTTTGCAGTGGTCAGTGGTTTTCTAAATGTTTTTTTTTTCTTTGTTCATTAAAATTTTACTAAAGAATTCTTGAAGACCAGTATTTATAGTGTGTATAATTAAGGTAATTACACTACAGGTGGATAGGGTCATTTGAAGAATGGGCCTCGGAACTGCTTCACCTCCAAGAACGTGTTGCATTTGTGTGCAATTTGCCATTCAAAGAAAGTAGACATATTTGGAAGTTCCTCTGAGATTCTACAGGAAATTAGTTTTTCAGTGATTGTGGTTGAGTGTGAGTGGAGCTAAGCTTTTAGGAGGCATCTCACCTTAACCTTTCATCAAACTTAAACAGTTGTTTTCAGTTAGTTAGCTAGATCATTCGGAATGGGAGAAAGTTGTGCAGTACACTTGTTAGCATGAGTTGACTATGATACATGGTGTGACTGTGCACTAAAGATTAATGTGGCTCCCCCACAACAACAAAAGCGGTCAAACTAGCAACACTGTAGAAAATGAAAAGATGAACACCCACATGACTTGACTGGAAACTTGTTAATGTTAGAAATATGTTAAAACCTCTTAAATATTATGTATAAATTGTGTCTAATTAAAGAATTTTAATGGGAAAATGGATGTCGGTCATGGCTGATGGCCATTGATGTTAACTTGTTAGTTAATGCTAGCTAAACATGCACCGTATAATAACACGGTAAATAACTGACTGAGTTTAAAACACCCATAGCTATTCTATACAGGACTCAAAATAAAGAGTGACTGTAGATCACAATGAGCAACGTTCGTCAGATCTTTTAAAGATTTGGAATGTGATCTCTACATCTCTATTACATCTATGTTCCTGTCTCACAGGTGAGTAGTGAAACTTGCTTTTGATTACATGGGATGCTCTGTAATCTGCAGTGGATCAAGTCAGGTTTGACAAATTTCAGTGATTCAGGCTGCTTTTTGTTGCTGAATCCCTCTCAAATGTTCCTTCGAACAAAATGTAGCTGGTAACCTTCATACTGGAATAGAAGGTTAGTCTAGCTATTATTACAGTGAAATGGTGGAATGTTGTTTCATGGTCAACCCATCTATTCCCACCCATTTCACATATGTACGACACTTTTCAATGCTACATTATTCAGTCATTTGAGAATTATTATTTTTTAAAAGATCTGTTGGTGAGGGTGGTTGCACTGGCTGGTATCCCTCCAGGTTAGCCATTGAAAGGTCTTCAGAACACTCCACTTTGTGTCTTTACAGAAAATCCTTCTCCTTCAACTTTACTGATCTCACTCTTGACTCCATCAATTTACAAGAGCCACAGCTTTAGTTTACATCCTGTGGTGAGGTCTCTTGTGCACTGTCCAAATTCAGCCTCACAGTTCAAGAAAAGAAAAAAAGTGTATATTCCATAAATAATCACCACTAAAACATTCCAGCTATCATGTCTCGTTAGGAAATCTAATCTGCCTCAACCTACATAACCTCATACAAATAATTATTTTACAACTTAGGATGAGCCATGCAACCATATCCAGTCTTAAAATCTTGGTCACACTATTTTATTCTGCCCTTATTGCAGTGTAAGAAACTAACTACTATAGGTCAGTAAAACGTACTGACCTACAGTATATGGACAAAAGTATTAGGACACACCCCTAATTATTGAATTCAGGTGGCCCCTTACTTCAGCATACCAAAACATTTTGGACAATCCCATGCTATGGCAATGCCATCTTTGTGGACTCAGTTTGGGGAAGGCCCTTTTCTATTCCAGCATGACTGTGGGCCAGCGCACAAACCAAGGTTCATAAAGACATGGTTGGATGAGTTTGGTGTGGAAGAACTTGACAGAGCCCTGACCTCAACCCCATCCAACACCTTTGGGATGAACTGGAACAGAGATTGTGAGCCAGGCCTTCTCATCCAACATCAGTGCCTGACCTCATAAATACTCTACAGAATGAATGAGCACAAATCTTGTGGAAAGCCTTCCAAGAAGAGTGGAAGCTGTTATAGTTGCAAAAGGTGCGATCAACTCCAGTCTATTTGAGTGCAATGTCAATAAAATCGCTGTTGGTGTAATAGTCCGGCATCCCAATTCTTTTGTCCATATTGTGTATTTGGGAATATGGAAATTATAGCTATTGTAGCATGATTTAATTGATGGCATGTCTTGGTTAAGGTGTCTTATGGCCTGAATATAGAAGCTCCTCCTGAGCCTCTCTGTTCTGGCCATAACACTCCTAAAGCGTCTGATTTCAGTACTACAGACAGACAGTTACTTTGGTGAGATGAGTCTCTGATGATCCTGGTTGCTCTCGTCATGCATCTCCTTGCATAAATGTCCTGCAGAGATGGTAGATCTGGCGCAGCGTTCCGCCACCCTCTCAGTAGTCCCTTAATGTCCTGTACAGAGCTGCTCCAAAACCAGGAGGTGATGTTCTGAGTCAGAACACTCTCTGTTCTTACGATCACTGGGGAGACCTGAAACTTACTTAGCCGTAAGGACACTGCCTTGCCTTTTTGAACTGGGCTTTTCACTGCAGTCCTGTTGATGTTCAGAGGGGTGTGGGACCATTGCTGTCTCCTATGAAGTCCACCGTAAGCTCTTTGGTTTTGACGACATTCATTTGGAGTCAGTTCTCCCAACACCATGATGTCAGGTTCTCCATCTCCTCCATGTATGCTGGCTCATCGTTTTTGGAGATGAGGCCCAGCACTACTGTGACCTCAGCATATTTGACGATGAGTTGGAGCTGTGTCTGGCTACGCAGTCACGGGTGTTGAGGGTGTAAAACAGCATGCCGTACGCCATATGAAGCAGCTTTGGAAGTTCAGTGTTAGCTCAGTGTTATACGCAGCGGCACAGGCATTCACTGCCTGACTGATCGTTTCATCCACAATTTTTGCTTGTCCTTACTGTAATTGTGGGGACAATGTTGTTAGCAAGTATGCTAACAAAGCAAACAGTGATTGTGTAACAGTGGTCCAATTTGTTAGCTTCCCTTGTTGGACACTTCACATGTTGATAACAGTTTAGCATTATTTGCCTGAGGTTCACTTTAAAGTCTCTTTAGATCTGTTAGCCTCAGCAATTTTGTCCATGTAGAACACAGAGAAATGGTCAAGCAGATCCAACACAAGGGGGGGTCAGCCATGTTGCAGTGAAACACAGAAAGTTGCAGTCCCTCATGTCTCATTGGAAAGTCC
The DNA here is from genome assembly GCA_037576975.1 of Alestes dentex. NCBI lineage: Eukaryota > Metazoa > Chordata > Actinopteri > Characiformes > Alestidae > Alestes > Alestes dentex. Next base: position 4,136 of record JBBIGA010057958.1, read on the forward strand.
CTTTTGCTCTGAGATCTCCCAGCTTGTTGTCCAGAATGCTGGGCAGTGAAGGGCGATGGGCTCATTTCCTCAGTCTGTTCCGGACTCTGGTGCGGGTCTTACAGTGCTTCTTTATTCGTCACTGCAGGGCTTCGCAGTCATGTCCTTTGTTCTCATTTATACCTCGGGTTATCTCAGTGGGCCACAACGGATCAGGTTTAAAGAGTTTGACCACTAAGTGTGGAATTTGATTCCCAATGTCTCAAAGTGTTGCACAGTCATAAACTACTAAACCCGTTGATATGTGGACATGAAAGATGGTAAAAAGTAAATAAATATAAAATAAAATACAGTAAACCCCCACTTATTCACGGTTCATGTAAATTAATTTCCATATAAAATTTAGGTATACATTTTTGGAACTGTCCAGAGAACACAAAGAAAGCGCCTCTTGGGATGGTGAAATATGGCTGTACTCAGAGGCGGGAGGTTTGACAGTAGCCAATCCGAGAACGTTATACATTTCTCCTTGCTGTTGATTGACTGCTGCCCTGTGACACGTCTCTGACAGCTGCAGTTCAGAATTCCCGCATCAGTACAGCTTTCCGCGTGGAGCTCGAGTGTGTTATCTTGCAGGTTAAAGGGTTCCACTTTACAAGCTGCATCACTACCACATTCTAGCTACAAGGGTGTCTTCTGTTCCTCTGACATTATTTGGTGTATCATCAAAATTAATTTTGCTTTTAAATCCGCAGAAGTTCACCTGTTGAAGCGGTCAAATTATTTAACCCCTCGCTACTTGGGCCAGTTCTCACATTCAGCTTGGACCCTGCTGACTCTTATTCTGTCAGCTTCTGCCGTACAATGCAGTTTTAAAATGTGAATACATTTATGCTTACATAAATAAATATGATTAAGAACATGTGTCAGCTGCATTTAATATTTTTTTTGACATGCCAAATATTTAGGGACCAATTTTTATTTGTACTCTCCTTTACTTAATTATTTTACCTAATGAAAATTTTGATTTTGTCTCATATTTTTAATGACATTTTAAGGCCATTTCTTAAATGCATTTACACACTTCAGGTGGATAAAACAGAATGCTTTCTCACCTTCGCATTTTTGTTTATGTGCCAGAAGAATCAATTCTTCAATTTCAATAAGTGATTGCGCTGCCCTGCTGATTCTCATGACTATGATGGGGGCATCTTACTCATTGCAAGCTTCTTCCTTTATATTTTCACTGTGTTGCAACATGAATCATGATATTTTCCGGGCTGAGGCAGTGGATTTTAGCTGTAATGGCAGCATACAGCAGTAACGGAAACAACATAACTGAGACCGGAGTTAAAGAATGTGCCGGAAACCTGACTCCACCAGAGGAGTGGACAGCTCCATGTGTGTCTGTGTGTATAATTGAGCACAGACTGATTAGGCTCTTCACTGCCCTTACATGCTCTAAATTTAGCCTGCACCCCAGGAGCCAATTGCTGATTGCTGCAACAAAGCCACACAAAGAGATGGAGAAGAAGGAGTAGATGAGGAAGACAATCTGTAACTGTAAAGAGGACATTTTCACCTGCACAGACAAAGTCCATGTGCTGTTAGAGAAAAATCTTCTACAAGCTCTTGTACTGAGCACACAGATTAAGCTCATAATAAAGGTTCCTAATTGGTTTGGATGCTTGGTTTTAGAAAAAAACAACAACTTTTAATTGGTACAGGAACTTTACATTATGGAGGTTCTTTAAACTTTAAAAATGTTCCTCACACTCAAATACACCACCTAGTTTGTAGACACATGCATATTTGATGTTCTTTGTTTTATTCCTGAAACCAAGCACATTAAATAGTGAGTCCACTCCTTTGCCGCAATAACATCCTCTAGTTTAGCCGCACACACAACTGCCTTGTTTTATGAACAAAAAATCAAAATTGACTCTACTATGCTTTGGTGAGATTGACTAAAATACCTCTTATGAAACTGATGATGAAGATTCCCATCAGGATTTGATTGCATTCCGCCACAAGAGCATTAGTGAAGTCAGGGGCTGGATGATTGGTTCTGGATCACAAAACACCACTTCAGCTCAGCTCTAAGGAACTCCATCAATCCAGAGACTGCTGGGGGCTTTGTAGCTCTCCAGATGATGTCTTGCATTAAAAATGGTGAAAGGCTGATGCGCAGCTGCTTCAGAGCATACCACCCTATTAGCACTGCTTTTCTGGGCTGATGGTAAAGCACTGTACATGTAAATGAACAGAGGTAGTAGTGCAATTGGAAAATGTGAGAGCACCTTAAAGCAGGTGAATTCACTTCTAAGTACTTTTGGAAATATATGTCATTTACAAATATGGTTCTTTAAAGAACCATACATTGCATCAAAGAACATTTTCATTCTTAAAATGGTCATGAATTTATTTTTAAGAAAAATCATTTCAACTGCCAATTCATTTGATCATGTAAATTATTCAAAGAGTAAACTGAATATCTACTCAGAGCCTAACACAGAGTTCACCAAGGCTTATGACAATAACAAGCACTCACTCTCTCTCTCAGAGCACTCCTAAAGGTAATAAAGATCCATAATCATCTATGATTTGAAAACATATTCATACGAGTAGACGCTTGTACAAGCAAATTTACTTTTGTTGTTAAAACATATAACTGAAGGTCTGTAGGTCTCTGAAATGTTTCCACACATCGGTAGCTGGTTTTACCCAACAAACGTGAGATGTGCAGATGTGCAGATTATGGCTCTATCTCATCTGTTGGTCCGAGACCATATCCGTATGTCTGCAGGTTCAGGTTTTGGACAGACGTCTCTATATGGCCTTTCTTAGACGTCAATATTCGGTTCAGTATTTGAATGTCGGGCATGTATTTTGGACATCTGTGAATGTGCAAGACAGGTGCAGGACAGTTGTTAAAATCAGTTGTGGTGCAGTTGCTACAGCTGTAATTGTGTCCTGTACAAATATTTGATCAAATTGTTCCTGATGCTGGCAATAGTGTAAATACTGGACGAAATAAAAATACTTCATAAAACTTTCATTCTGGCTCCTTATCTATGTGCAAAGAAGACATTCAAAAGACGACAAACAAGCAAAATGAACAAAAAACAGCCTTGAAAAAAAACCTGTATGAGCTGCACACAGTCTCTGAGACAACAAAATCTGACAGTTACTGCTCCAGTCTTAAAGGGGGAAAGTACATGAATATTTCAGAGACTACCGCCCACCCAGATGTGCACAGCTGAAGCAGTGGTGCTGGGGGGATTTCACACACCAGCAAGTTTACTCTCAATTCCCCCCCAAAAGAAAAGCTGCAGCGCTGCTAATCCCAGGACTGTGGGTGTCCATGCAAAGTGGAGTCTCTTACCTTTGGCTTTGGGGGCTGGTGGTCTGGGGAGAAGGGCGTCGCGGCCACAGGTGGAGTTCCTGTCGTCCGACCCGTTCACAGCAGAACCGTTCAGACCACCCACACACTCCAGAACCTCCTTCAGCACGGCCAAATCCATACCCTGCCCCACCAACCACACTGATGAGTCCCGACAAAAGTGTTTCTAACAATAAAAAAAAGATAAGAAAACGTTGAGTGAGAAAGATCTGCTGTCTATTCAGCTGATCTGCCTGAACTCAAAAATCTGACTTTCCTACTGTTGAGTAGTGGGCGCCTTTCTGCTGCTGAGGGGTCTCTTATGGTGCGCAGCTGATTTAAAGAGAGAGAAACAGAGAGAGAGAGAGAGAGAGAGAGAGAGAGAGAGAGAGAGAGAGAGAGAGAGAGAGAGAGCGCTTGTTTGCTTGCATCAACGCCTTGACGGTTCCAAAAGGAGAGGAGAGAGAGAGAGGAGTGAGAGATGTGTGTATGTCTATGTGTGTGTATGTGTGTGAGTAAAACAGAGAGAAAGGGAGAGAGAGATGGTGTGTGTGTGTGTGTGTGTGTGTGTGTGTGTGTGTGTATGCGATGAGGACAAGCATCAAAAACACTAATGGAGCTGCAGGGCTAAAGAGTGGAAATGTGGGAGCACCCCCCTGCTTCCAGTGGAGGAGAAAAGTTAAGAATGGTCTGATGTTTGGAGTAAAACATTGATGCCCCCTAGTGGAAGCTGAGGGATCCCTCTCTCTCACGCACACACGCACCCCGTTTTTTCTCCCTCTCTCTCTCTTTTTCTCTCTCTCACACACAGACACACACACAAGCACACCTTACACCTAAAAGCCAGTTCAGGTGAAACATTGACGTCACCTGTCCAGTGACAATGAATGTTTCTGATTGGAAGGTCAAGAGTCAAGAATGCAGTTTGGAAATGCTGGTGTGTGTGAGCTGACCCGCTGACAGCCCGAGTGTCTGTTCAGACAAGCTACTAGGCGTGTGATTAGTTTATTATTTATTCCTCCTCCTCCTTCCTTGAGAAATATCTGCTGTGTGTTGTATTCAGGCTTTCTGTTTCTTTTCTGCTGGAAACTCACCTTACAGTAATCACTGTCAGTTAATTGACTTGGTCTGAATCAGAATCAGAATACCAAACTATTGATCATGGAGGAAACTGCTTATGTTACAACTACACAGTTACAGAGAGACATTGTGCTATATAAGTGTGGCCTAGTTTGTAAGATACTTGCCTCTGGACCAAACGGTCGTAGGTTCAAATCCCATCTTCAGCATACTACCATGGACAAGATCTGAGTTGCTCCAGGGAGCATGCCCCCTGTAGCTAGGGATTGGAAGTTGTTTTGGATAAAAGTGCCTGCTAAATGCAGTAAAAAAAAAAAAGTTCATGTGTCTAATGTAAACACACCACAGCACACAGTGTGAACACAGTATTGTTCTCTGCATTTAAACCATTCACTCGAGAGGCAGCCAGCGATGCGGCACCTGGGGAGCAGTGTGTGGGCACGGTATCTTGCTCAAGCTTACTTCAGTGGTGTCACTGGCAGTCCTGGGATTCAAACCCACAATCTTTTGATCACAGGGGCAACTCCCTAACCACCAGTCCTCCATATGCACAAAATGCGGGGTCTAAATACTATAGGTAGGATAGCAGAGAGGTAACAAAAAGTGCAAAATGCAAAAGACTAATGAAGCAAGGCTGGTACTTTAAGTGCATATTTACTAACATAATAGTGGATCTAAAATAGTCTATCTGTAAATCCATTTAAGTTATTATTTATAAAATAACTGTTGAAGCAGCCTATACATTTTTGCAAACACTGTTAATACACCTCACTACCAATGGGTGTCACTCTGAATAAGAGCGTCTGCTAAGTACATGTTAATGTAAAAACCATATTAACTCCTGATAAGACAAACTATGTATATGAATTTAAGACAAAAGTAAAACCAGAAAAGTTCATTAACTTATTGGTGTATCCCACGCTTTTTATGTGCACAAAAACTTTATTCTATGATCCATTTGATGATGGAACAGTAAATCTCAGTGATAGGTGCTTCATAGCACGGTCGATTTCTTATGATGATGATGATGATGATGATTAAGAGGAAGAATAAAATTTTTATTATCAGTTCTTATTTTAATTTTATTTTTTAATTATGTACTTTAGGGACTGTTGTTTAGAAGCAGAATCTATTAACATATTTATCTCATATTGCTATGAACTACACTATGCAGTAAGTAATGACCACCTCTTAATTGTTCATCAATGTACATGATTTTCTTAACTATCTTAATTGGATCAGTTCTGACCCAGTGCAGAGGAGGTGCATGCAATTATTTGTGTTTTATTAGATAGTATGGTTGTTTTTTTTTTACACAAACCAATATTCATCTCAGTAAACTAATTACTGTAACATATGATAATTCTTCTAGACAAATTTAATATAAACCGTAGTTTGTTTACTTTTCTTTTTTCAGAATGATTCTGGAAGCAAACATTGTCAGTGTGTAAGAAGGAGAATTAACCTTATTAAACCTAACATGTTAGGAACACATTAAGAATGTATCAGCATATGGAACTGGAGCTTTTTGTGAGCGAACTTGTTTTCTATCACTGTATTGTGGCGCTGTTGGGCCTGTGTTGAGGATGCACAGCTAATTTGCATACTCATGAGCCCCCCTGACTCCTGTAGTATTTGTCATTGCTTGTTTCGCTGTTTGTTCTTAAGAGAAGAATGTGTTAATTGTAGTTCGTGCCAGTATGTGACTTCCTGTCACGTTCTGTTGGGTTTATTAATGTTTACCATCAGTGGGAGATTGACAGGGTTTGTTAACCCCCCACTGGTTTCCTTAAAGCTGGAATATTTCTGCTAGCCACTGAGCAGAGAGGGCTACAAAGTAGAGTTAGAAGATATCATGCATTTCTGTTAGATGATGTTCTTTAGTCACACGTGTTCTTTACTGAATTCCCAGGAGAAGACCTGTGCTGTATTGTTGCTAACTGAAGAGAACACAAGTCAGATCAGTTAGAACTAATTACTGATATGGTTAGAGTTGGGGTTAACTAGAACAGCAGAATCATTATAGCATTGCACCTATGTCAGATGTTCCATTAGCAGTAATGTGAATCTAAATGTTGCGTTCGATTTCTATTCCAGCCAACATTTGAGTCACTGGCAGAAACAAAGGAATTTCATTCTGTCTGAAATACACTCAACATATTACTTGAATCACTAAATAAATAGGATTAAATGGTCCCAAGTTCTTGCTTTTTGAGATACTAATAAACATGTAAGTGTAAAGTGACTTTTTTTGTCATATGTGAACACACCACAGCACACAGTGTGAACAGCACGGAATTCTTATCTGCATTATCTCCCATTCACCAAGTGAAGCAGTGAGCAGCCAGGAACACAGCCACCGGGGAGCAGTGTGTGGGGACGGTACCTTGCTCAAGGGCACCTCAGTGGTGCCACTAGCAGTCTTGGGATTCAAACCCATGACTTTCTGATCACAGGGCAAACCCCCTAACCAACAGGCCACCAGCTGCCCCAAAATATATATACATATAAAACATAAATTAATTTTTAAATATTTATTGTACACATTGTACAACACATAGCCATTACCTAATACCTAAATCCACCTAATTAAAGTGCAAGACCGAACTAGCCAATCAAATAGCAGCATTCAACGAGAGAAAGGTTTAAATATCTAATCAGAGGTGAGGATTAAATTCCCACTTTTCCCCAGAGTACAGACGAATAGAAGAATAAGACAGGACTATGATTTTGTGGATTTTCTCAGAAACACACACCGTAGGTCTGCAAGAACAGCAGTAAGTAAAAATGATAACAAATATATGAAACACCATGTTCAGACCCTGGCTGTACTTGCAGAAGCTGCAATGTGTACCTCTTTGTCATCCATTTTCATTAAGGCTTTGTGCTGAAATATAGTGTGATGACCATCTTCTATTATAGCCAAAACACAGCACACAGCTTGTGAAGTCGTTTGCTTCACGTATACCCTCACCATTCTTCGGCGTAAAGGTGTGTCGCTCCTCCAAGGTTACTACAGCACATTCAGACCCTTGCTCAATAATTAAAGGGTATTGAAAAGGCAGCCCACTGAGGCGTGTTATTGCTTTGGAGTGTGCAGAATGTGTGTGTATGTGTGTATTAGGAGCACTCATCAGTGCACAGGGTGAGAATTCAGGGATCACTCTTTTCAAATTATTCTGCTGAAATATTTCAGATTACCTATTATTTGAGAATAACATCTCATGATGTCCAAAAGATCAGAGTCACAGTATTCATACTGCTGATTTATTTAAGTGTCTTTTGGCATGTGCTTTGTGCTCTTAACTGTGAGATCAGCTAGGAGAGCAGTCAAGAGACTTTTAAATATCTATGTATATGAATGTAATAAGAAGCCTGTATCATGGAAAAACACATTTTAAGTACCTCGGAATAGCAAGTCCCCACTGTCTTTTATAAAATGAAAGTTTATTAGGTTACTAAAAGTTTATTATAGAAACACTGTTTCTATAATGTTTGAGTGTGCTATTCACTCAACTGTTTATATAGTCTACCTATAGAAGCTAAAATAAAAAAATAGTAGTTTGTTCTGTAGATTTCTGCCTAGACAGCTTTTTGACTGAGGCACAACACATGATAGCCAATAAAAACATTTACATACATCAGGCTTTGAAAATTCTAAAGATAAAAAGAAGTTGGAAAATGGCCATCTGCAAATTGGTTCAGGCTCTGTTTGGTCCAAAAAGTCACATAAATGCTATAAGTGGACTACAGAGGGAGAACTATACAGCGCATGAAAAATGTATGATGCTGTCTTTTAAGTTCCCAGTCTGTTTCTTTTTGTGCACAGAGGCTTATTGAAAACATTGCTTCCAGGTCCAGCATGACAGAGTCCTTGGGTGAACATTACACAAACACATACACACACACACACCTACACACACACACATACATACACACACACTCTCACACACTCACACACCTGGACTGAAACATCAAAGAATTGATCTTTTTTTATTTGCT
>JBBIGA010057969.1:0-2500 GCA_037576975.1 Alestes dentex
CACACACACACACACACACACACACACACACACACACACACACACACACACACACACACACACACACATATATGTGTGTGTGTGTGTGTGTGTGTGCAGTACAAAAGGTTATATAGAGTTGTGACACTTTTCCCTTTTCTCCTGTGTTATTTGTTTGATAAATATACATATTTTCCCTTGTAAGGAAAGTAATGGTAAGTAAACACTGCCAGCATTTCCTTATCCACAGTATCATCAGTATTAGTACATTCTCACTTTCTGAATGGCTGATAATGAAAATCACTGCATTTCAAACATTCTCCTTTGCAGAACTAGATCGGAGTTATTCAGATGTTATTCAGAGCTGTTATCCATTCCTCCATGGTTCATGTATGGAAGGAATGTCACCCTCAGCTTCTGGACCTGTTGCTTGGAGGTAATTTTCTGAATGTAATCAATGGTGAATATAGAGCTTTAATCAAGCTGTTATGTAATTTCTCTTTCTCTCTCTCTCTCCCTTTCTCCCTCTCTCTCTCTTACTTTTACTCTTGGCCTCCTTGCTTTGACAGGGCTTGACTTAAAATCCATGAACAATGGGATATGATTGCTAATTGTTCAAGTGGAATATGAGATGTTTTATACCAGTGGTGTCATTGGTACCATTGTCACAGTTGAGAATAGGGTGTGATTATGATCTCTGACATCTCACAGCTTCAACACAGTCCATTTTTTAGCCATCAGTCATTTCATATCAGACGTAGGCGTGAGTAATATTGTACCGCAGTTCATAATTACATCATTAGTATCCAGTGTCAATTGAACTTGCTGTGTAATTAACGCTGTCTACTGGAATTCCATAAAGCAATGGCATAGCAGTGGACACACAGGCCTTACCTGATTATGACCCAAAATATGGGGTTCTAAGATGTTCCCAAAACTTGACATAAGACAGTAAAATGGAGAAAGACCTCTTTCGGGGTAAAATATCTCCCCATCCCTTAATTTCTCTCTCTTGCTGAAATCTACTCCCAGCACACTTAGTGAGTGGCCACACTGACGCTGATTTGGAAATTTCATCTGGTAACCACCTGGGTTTTATTCCATTTTTAGTTTGTGGTTAGAATGATTCTTTTGGTTACGAAGGGACAAACATATTTGTAAGCAAAAATTAAAAGCTAAACCAGCCCCAGCAACAAGAAGCCCATTCGGAAAACCAGGAGATCAAGGCCCTCTGAAAAATATAGCCCCAAAAATGTTATTTAATTAGAAATATGCCTTGAAAATGCAACATTGTTTGTTGTAGTGCTAGCTAGAGAAAATTAGTCACCTTAGTGATTTCGCCGGAGTTGTTAATAGTTGTCAATAATCATGTAAAGTGATCATTATTATTACATTTACATTTCAGGATTTACTTTCATTTTGACTTGAAGCGAAAATTGATCAACGACTTAAATTTTATTTTAAATAAGGCTGTTTAGTCATGTACCAAACTGTGGTGCAAGATGTTATGCTAAACAAAGGCTAGATGCACGGAGAATTTTTATTTTTTTTTTTGCCATGCTAGTGCATCGTACAGTTTTGTAAAATAAGTGCTATTATTCTAAAGCTGACACCCTGGCTGCTCGCTGCCGTACCGGGACATCCTTTATCCTAATGGTGGAAAATTGCTCACCGTCTCATTGGTACGCTTCTATTTTCAAACTTCCCCAACATCTAAATGAAACAAATCACTTGTCACTACAAAGCTAAGCTCCTGCCAGTGAGACTGCGGTGTGGCAGCTAGACCTGCGAGCATAAGCTTTCACACGGGCGTATCGACTGGAGCCATTCTTCCCCAGGAGCGAGCCATTTGCATTTTTATAATGCGAGCCATCACGCCCCGCTCTAATGACAGAGTGTGTAGCGAAATGACTGGAGCTCAAAGTGCCACGATTAGAGCGCATGGGGAAACTCGCAGTGTTGCTCGCCGCAGGTAGGCCATAAACTATTCAGCATCAAAGGCCTGGTGCGCAAAGTAACACTTGTGCGAATATTTGTGCACCTTCCCCCCTAATCCTGGTAAGTCAGGCAGTCTTTGGTTTCACACTGACGCTCTGAGACTATCATAGTGAATAAATAATGTCGCGTTGTGTAAACAGTGTAGTTCAAATGCACACTTGCTTCAAATTATGCTCAGTTGTTCAGTAAGGTCAGGTATCATTTCAAATGTTGAAATGTTTGGAGATGGTTCTTTGAAACGGTTCCAATTCCTATAGAATCTGCAGCTAGATAAGAGCTAGATAAATTGTTTTGCCTGCTTCATTGCAAATGAAACTACAAAAATACTTTTCAAATGTTACAGCAAATACTTTCTTTTGGAAAAAAAACATTTTATATTTATTAGGCATTTATCCAGGGTGGGTATTTATTGAGGGTATTTAGTAGGGATGAATTATATAAATACTCAATTTATTCAATTGTTACACTGCTCCTATGATACACAGTTTAATTGTTTTATTTGTTTCAAAATGTTTGATCAGGC
>JBBIGA010057969.1:5000-12577 GCA_037576975.1 Alestes dentex
TCACTGTATATCAGAAAACAGAGTTTTATTGGGGTGCTATCTGTTTTACATCTCTGTGTCTCTATGAACGTATTTGTGTTTAAATAGGTTTTAGACCAAACTATGATCTTCAAACCCCCATAAAGGCATAAGGCACCATATTTAATGCCATTCCGTGTAATAATTCTTTGGGATGCAGTTTTTTTTTTTCCTGAGATATCACCACCACTGTAAATTCTGCACTAAGTTTGCCTTCTGTTTTGTCTGCACTGATATTTCACAGTTGTTGGGTTTTCTTGCTATTTCTGTAAAATAATTCCATAATTATTGGCAAAAAACATGACAACATATGGCAAAAATGTTTTGTCTTAGTTAGTTTAGATAACTAGTTTAGCAAAAAATAGAATTCACACAATTGTACACATACCCAGGGGTAGTTGATCAGCCAAGACATGTTTGGATTAATGCCAGCCATCTCCCAAATCTTTATTTTGTAAATCTGTCACCAAATTTTCTCCCAGATGACTTCAACCCCATCGAGCTCTTCATGAAGGTTGCACAGACTTTAGAACACAGTATGATTTATTGTGAGGTATGAACATTAATAAAACATTAATATATGGACAAACGTCATGGACAGCGGTTTCAGACAACAAGGTCTGTTTTCAGGAACCACCTCAAGAGTAGGAGCGGTGTTTGTCTAAAATGGATTCCCATAGCAATGGAGCTTTGTTAATGCTTATAGCTCACAGTAATTCATAATAAAACTACACCGACAACTCTGGACCACCTAAATAAAGACCTCAATGCAGTTTGGGTTGGTTGAAAGGAGTTTGGTGTATGGAATTGATGGAGAAGACTTGGGTGATGACTGACGTCTAGTCTAGCGTTGGTATTGTTTGGTATGTTAGCCTCATAGTCATAACTTAACTCAAAAAGCAAGATTTGAACTCCAAACATGTACTGGCTTAACTGGGGTAAGTAGAAAATTGTAAAAAAACAACAAAAAAAAAAACACGAGAATGAGTTTCATGGTGTACATGCCATTTATACCATGGGAAGGTTAAGACTTCGTAGAAATGTGTTTTGCTGTGTTGGTTTTTTTCCGGGGTTATGAGAAATGCTTGACATCTCTCTCACTTTTTCTCTTAAATGGACAACCACAACACTCTCACACACTCTCTCTCTCTCTCTCTCTCTCTCTCTCTGACTCTATGGCTCTCTCTATCTCTCTGTTTCTCTCATGATGACTTGAGGCAGGATGACATCTTCACCTCCTATCAGTACAGTCTATTTCTGGTAGAAAGTAAGTCACTCTGACACTCCTGACGCTGGGGGGGAGCCTTTCCTTCCTGGTGCACTCTGTCTACCGCTCATCACGGCACAGTCTGCAGTTCATCTTTCAAGCCCTCATGTTCCAATTGCTTCTTTATCCCGGACCATAGACCTCCGAGGACATATGGCCATTCTGTAGCTTGCTATCAGCAGCTGGCTGAGCCCCAGGACTAGATCTGTGTTTCTTGTGGGGAAAAATGAATGGAATTTTTGCCCCTTTTATGCTTCTTTGTTAAATGAGCATACATTTTAAAGTGTTTTGTCCTATGCATGTTATAGCAAGTATCACTGACATTTTTAGTGGTCAATATATTCCAGGGCAATAGCTGAACATAACTGGCATGATAATTTCTTGTTAAAAACTCAAAATGATCAATTATATAGTTATATTTAGCCACCCACAAAATGCACTTTTATATGTAATCTTAAATACAGTGGTGCTTGAAAATTTGGGAACCCTTTAGAATGATCTAAATTTCTGCATAAATATGACCTGAAACATCATCAGATCATCAATGTAGATAAAGAGAACCTAGTTAAATAAATGAGACAAAAATATTTTACTTGGTCATTTATTTAGTGAGGAAAATGATCCAGTATTACATATCTGTCAGTGACAAAAGTATGTGAATCTTTTATTTCAGTATCTGGTGGTCTTAAATTTCCTCCATTTGTACACAATCTGTCTTACTGTGGATTGGTGGAGACCAAATTGAGCCAGATGAGCATCAACAACCCTTTTTCTGAGGTCCTCAGTAATCTCTTTTGTTCGTGCCGTGTTACACACCCACAAATATGTGTTAAACCTTTGATAGATCCGTGTTCTTTAAATAACACAGCGTTCCCACTCACACCTGACTGTCATCCCATTGATTAAAAACACCTGACTCTAATTTCACCTTCAAATTAAATGCTAATCCTGGAGCTCCACATGCTTTTGCCAGTGACAGATTTGTAATATTGGATCATTCTTCTCAATAAATAAATGACCAGGTGACGGATGTTGTCTCATTTATTTAACCGGGTTCTCCTTATCTACTTTGAGGAAATTTTGATGATGAAGTCATAGTTTTGCAGAAATGTAAACAATTATAAACGGTTCACAAACTTTCAGGCACCACTTACATAAAAATGAGATCTTTTGGCAGTAACCTGTTTTCCCCCACGGTGCTGCTGACATGTGCATTCATGATCTCCTGCTGGTGTAGTTTCATAGTTGCTTCTACACATTAAAACCAAGTTGTTTGCCTGTTGTCCTGTAAATAAATGTACTATTGGTCTTGTGTTTTTTGTTTATGTTATTTTTTTAGTCCTGTCCTGCCCAAACTTGTGTAGCCTTGGGGTGTTCTGTTTTTTGTTCTTTGTGTTGAGAAGAATGTTTTTTAATTTCACTGTGTATTGTGTACATGCTTGAAATGACAATTTCACCTATATAATATGCATTTCACCTATATTTCTAGTTTTTTCTAGTAATGGGTACTGACAAGTAGAGGTCTACCCTGATGACAAGAATACAGTCTTTGTCACACCCATAAGCCTATACTAATTTGAGTGGATGCCCTTTGGACTGTGTAATGTACTGGTGACCTTCCAGCAACTGATTCAGAGCTGAATATTTTGTTTATTTATCTTGATGGTGTCACTGTATTTTCTGTTGAAATCACGATGCTCCTAGAACATCTTGCACCCAGGTGTTCACAGGTCCATGGTTTGAAGCCTCAATGGAAGTGAAGCATGGTCCACAGGTCAGTGTGCTACCTGGGCCATGTGTTCAGCAGGCGCAGTGTAATCACAAACTCCAAAAAGATGACGGTGGTGAGGGAGTGGCTGTGGCCTACAACAGTGCAAGAGTTTCAGCCATTTTTGGGGTTTGTGGGCCACTGCTAATGCTCTGTGCCGAGGTTTGCTTCAAAGGTGGAGCTTCGACACAACCAATTGTTTGTACGATCAAGTGTAAACAAGCATCAACTTATTATTTTAGCATAACTAAAAAAATCAAGTTCATTTTTCAAGGAACTCAGGGTGAACCCAAACTTTTGACAGGCAGTGTGTGGGGTACTGGGGTCTTCCACCATAAGCCCTTTTCCTACATAAACTGCAACCTTGGACAGAAGCTGTATGTGTGAACACAAACGTCCAGACAGTAAGACTGGAAATTAAACTGAGTTTCCCCTTCCAGCCCACAGGTACAACGTCCATGTGAATAGAGCAGGTCATTGTCCAGAGAGTTCACAGTGAGAGAGTGAGTGCATTGATGTCATGTGACTGGTGTGAAACCGGTTGAAGACAATCATCTGAGAGGAAAGAGGAGAATCATTTTGACAAAGAAAACAATTAAAACGGCCAACTGGGGACACAAGGAGATTCGGGCTGACCGTCAGAAAGGGCTGAACAACAAGAGGCTGACCAGATTACGAACTGGCTATGTGACATCGCCGGCACATTTTGCCACTCCTTGCCTAAATTAAATACAGTGTTCTACCAGCGAAGTCAAGGTTCAGAGAATGCGGCCTCAGTTCTTCGCGATTTTTTTCTTAGAACCTAACTAATAAATGTTCACGGAAACCCCCGCGAATTCACAGAGAATGCAAATAGCCATATCTGTGGCCATATATATTTTTTCATGCATTTTAATAAATGTAAATTCAGCTAAATTCCCATGTAAAAAATAACTGTATACATTTTTTAGTACTGTCGAGAGAACACAAAGCAACTGTATACGAGTCTTGAGATGGTGAAATACCCCTGTACTCAGAGGCAGGAGGTTTGAAAGTAGCTAATCTGAGAGTTTGTTATTCATTTTTCCTTGCTGATTGGCTGCTGCCCTGTGACGCAGTCCCACATTCTTGCATCAGAACAGCTTCCTGTCTAGCTATCTTGAGTTTAAGTGAAGTTGAAGTTTTTAGGGCATATTTACGGTTTAGACTAAAAAAAAGTATAGGCATTTTTTACCACATCTCAAATACACGTTTTTTCAAAATTCATGGGTGCTCTTGGAACGTAACCCCCACAAATTTTGGGGGTTTACTGTGAAGTAGGTCCAACGGCAGACAGTCTTCTGATGTGCTGCATTTGTAAAAAGTCAAGTCTACACAATGTCCAGACATGATTCTCCAAACATTGTCCAGAAAACAATGGGAAAACAGTTCTAGATCCTGGAATATTCGGGTGATTTTGTTATTTTTATTCGGTTTAGTTTCTCTTTGTCTTTCAACTCATTTAATTCTCATCAGAAACCTTTTGGATCATTTTTATGTTAATTTTCCACTTATCCGACCCTTCAATTAAATGCTTTGAGCTAATTTGTGTGTACCTGCAGCATTAAGGGATTTAAAACACGTTTAAAAAGCTTCTCAGGGCCCTTTTTGTGTTCTTACACTTTTTTTGATTTAATATCAACTCTTTCATTCACTAGCCAAAATCTCTTTAGAAGCGAACTTTCCCTCCCCCAGAAAACAATTACATGCCGCCACTCTAGTTCTCGGTCCAATCTGCCTGCCGCTCGCAGATAGCTCCGACTTCTGCCGGGTGGGGAATGAGATCGCATTGACACTGTTTTCTGGAACCCTTTTTTCCCCCTACTGACTTGAGTCCTTTTTTCTGACTGTTCCTGAAAAGGCTCTCTTAGGTCTTCATATTGCATCTGGCAAATACTGGGCCTTTTTTGTGGCCATAAATTAGTATAATAACCATTTTCTGAATCTCTCTCTGCCCCTGTTGTGTGGCCAACTGTCTAATTTAAGTGGACCTCACCATCTGCGACAGATGTTGAGAAGGGTTTCAGGTTTGTGTGTGTGTACTTCTGTTTATGTGCAAACATGAGTGTGTGTTAGCATCCCAAAATGTTTACTGTAAGATTTCCTGCTTTTGTGAAGGTTTGCTGTGTTAGTGGAAATTGATTTTGCTCACAATAGCTGTAAAACAGAAAGTCATCCTCACAAACCTGTCGTGCCAAACAGCAGGTCAGGAGGCCAATAAAAAGATAGAACATGTTATCTCTCTGTGGTTAAAGATAATACAGAAAATCTCTGAATCGTCAGAATACCGCTGAAACATGTGCGTGTATTACAAAACCACGTATATCCTCCTCCACCTCCAAAACAATAACGTGGAAAGAGCCACGTACCAAGACGTCTGACAAAGCATAACCTTCTGACCTCTCAGATCATGGCAGCAACTCTTAAAACTCTCTGCAAGATGCAGAAAAATCGAAAATAAACTGCTGCTAAAAAATTCCTGTAAACCTCAGAGGCTTTGCCAAGAGCAGGGTTGCCAGGTAGGAAAATTCCCATTCCAAGAAAATGAAGAAAATTACCGTAAAGGAATCATTTAGCAAAGACCTCAAACTTACTTGATTTTTCACTCACCTTATATGTCTAAAGTTTCTCCTAAGAGCCTCAACCAGCTCAAACTGTGTGTATTAACACTGTCACAAACCTGCCAGTGTGGTTTAGGACACAGTACGACTTAAGGTGAGCTATAAAAATGAACAAAATATTACCACTATAGGCAATGATATTATATTATATTACTCCAAATTTATGACAGTCATTCTTAAAATGGTTCTAGATTAACAGTCCTACTCCCAAAGTGGTTTGTGAAAAGACCCAGTTGTCTAAAATGGTCTGGAGCTGGATGGGGTTTGAGTGGGTTGATGGTAGTTCTGGAGATTACTAAAAATATTTTGCTTCTTACTTCTAGTGTTTGTTAATAAAACAGCATTGTACTCCTGATTTAAAGAAACAAACTTTGGACATTTTTTTTCTAAACAACATTTCATGTATTGCTGGATCATACCTGTAGACTAGCCCAAAATATATTGGTGGTACAAAGTATCTCAATACAGTTATGGCATATGAATGACAGTTTCTGAATTTAGAGCTTTTGAATGACAGATGAATGTAGAGAAAGCAATAATCCCAATGCCTGAATAATCTCTAGCTTTGCCGTTTTGTATGTGCTCACATTATACTCACAAGCCTTCGAACAAACGAATCTAGAATTACTCGACAATTAGACTGACTACTGCATACTGCCCCCTGTTCTATGGCAGTAAATCAGACTGACTACTGCATACTGCCCCCTGTTCTATGGCAGTGAAACTACACTGTAGATTCACCTACACTTGTCTTTGTCTTTTATTTGACACACAGGCCTGGTTTACTGTTGCTGTTGGGAACAAAACTTTGTATCTCAGTATATTTTATATTACTTACTTAACCTGAAAATGATCGCTACTGTTTATCCTGTGTCAACATTTCATAACAAATGGACCAGTAGATATGGTCAGAAATTACATTGTAATAAATCAACCTACACAGAAATTTTAAGACTGGTTCCTTCTCCTATAAAATTACAAAAGTTTTGTAAATCATGGGCTGGAGCAGACACCATACTGCAGAAAACAAGTACATTTAAAACACTAAAAAGTGGACCTGGTGATTTATTGTCTCTCAAGATGTTTTTTTTTTTTTTTGAACAATGTTCAAGGTTAATGCAACAGCAAAACTGGACCCATACCAATTTATGAAACTTAAGCTAATGTCAAAACACAACTGCCTGTATGACTTTTAGTTTACAGTGTAATGAAAAGTTAGTGCACTCTCAGTTTCAGAATGTTCTAAACTCTGCTCGCTGCTTGGGTCACCACTGTGTTAGGATTTCATTTAGTTTGTTTCGCCTTTTTTTGTTAAAGCTTAACTTTGAAAAATGCTTAAAAACAGAAGAGACTGCTTGGGCCATTGATGCCTGATGCAAAAGAGCAAAAGGACAGAGGAATCCCGTTTTGTTTCAGTAACTTTAGTGTGAGCCAAACACTGCCTGTTAACAGGAGTGGATTAGGTGCTTTGGGGCATCAGTCAAGGCCCAGGTTAAATCCTAGATCCTACAGTATTAAAGCCAGAACTGTCTTTGTTTTGTCTCACGAAAAGCACTAAGTGTGTCTTCTCCATGGCTCAACATTTCTGCCCAAAGTGCTGACAAAACACACACAGTAAAAATGCCTCTCCTACAGTCTTAACACACAAAAACAGGACAGGAGAGAGAGAAACACACCAGAATGAAACAGAGATGGTTAGAATGGGTACAAATATACAATATATGGACAAAAGTATTGGGACACATCTCTTAATAATTGAATTCAGGTCTTTCACTCATCCTCATTTCCACAGGTGTATAAAAAAAAAACAAGACATTTTGGACAACGCCATGCTTCCAACTTTGTGAACACAGTTTGGGGAAGAACCTTTTCTATTCCAGCATGA
>JBBIGA010057999.1:0-12575 GCA_037576975.1 Alestes dentex
ATATATGTGTGTATATAATCTGTGTGTGTATATAAGGGGTATATACACACATATATATGTGTATGTATATATATATATGTATGTATGTATGTAGGAACATTTTTTTTGTTTTTTTTTTGTTTTTTTTCTACTGTATAAATGGCCACCATATCTTTGAGGATATGAAATGTCACCGCATCTGTAATTTCTTTACACCGGGACCCCTATCGCCCACCTCTTCATTTATGTGGTCATATTTTTGTCTATGCCTAGCTTTTTTGACCTCGTTTGGTATACTCTGAAATCCTCCAAGCATGCGGTCACAGTAAAAAATGCTTTGTCTGTCGGACTGACTGATGCTCATACCAATGACTGAATATCATACCGCGTCTGAAGAGAAAAAGCACTCTTCTGGTGAAGTGAATCTAGTGGAAAGATGTGGTCAGTTTGATTGTTGTTTGAGACAAAAAAATACTCATTTAGTGACGGTACTGAGAGGACATGTGACAGCAAGACAGATAGCAGTGTGTATTGGTACGTTTGAAAGCCTTAGTCTGTCCCAGCAGTTTGGCTCTCTGGCAGCCAGTACAGAAAAAGAGATATTTCAGGTGTTAAGACCTATCTCAGCAACCACAGGACAAAATGAGCAATTACTGATAATTAAAGACTGGAATTTATGGCCCCTCTTTTGCAGCATTTGCATTACATTTGCTGTCTTGCTACCAAAAGTTCAAATGGATTTCAATACTTTGTTCGCTGATTATAAATTTCCTGTGTTGTAATAAGTGTTATTGCTTTTGCCACCACTATTAAACAATTTCTCACCTAGGTGTACAACGTGGGCTCAGACAGCTTTGACTCCTATGATCAGCATTACGGAAGGGGCCTTGTGAAGGACACCATCAAAGATGGTAAGATATGGGAAGAGTCTATGGAGTTGGAATAAAATGAATGCCTCATATTTGAACATTGGTGTTCAAGGCAAATAAGATAATTAGATTATAGTGTATTATTTATCATGTAATAACTTATTTTTCTTCCTAAAAACTTTAAATATTGAATAAATAATTTGTATGGATGTACAAATAATTATTTGATCCTGTGCTGAATTTGTAAGTTTGCTGACTTACCAAAAAAAATGAACAGTCTTTAATATATGAGGTAGTTCCATTTTTATGGAGACAGAATATCAACCAATCAAATCAAGAAAAAGCATGTTATATAAATGTTAAAAATTGATTTGCACTTCACTGAGTGAAATAAGTATGTGATACGCAAGCAAAACATGACTTAGTACTGGGTGGAAAAACCCTGGTTGGCAAGTACAGCAGTAAGACGTTTCTTGTAGTCAGTCACCAGGTTTGCGCACATTTCAGGAGGGATTTTAGCCCACTCCTCTTTACAGAAACACTCTATATCCTTTAGGTTTCTTGGCTGCTGCTTGGCAACTTGAAGCTTCAGCTCCTCCACAGATTTTCGTTAGGACTGAGGTCTGGAGAATGGCTAGGCCACTCCATGACCTCAATGTGCTTCTTCTTTAGCCACTCCTTTGCTATCTTTTTAGTATGTTCCTAACACAGCAGGCCAAGTTGATGCCAAAGTGCTTGATTTTGGTCTCATCTGATCACAGCATTTTCTCCCAAGCCTTCTCTGAATCATGTTCACTGGCAAACTTAAGATTGGCTGTATATGTGCCTCCCTGAACAGGGGGGACCTTGTGGGCACTGCAAGATTTCAATCCATTATGATGTAGAGTGGTAAAACTGGTGTTCTTAATGACTTTGGTCCCAACTGCCTTCAGCTCACTAACAAGCTCCTTCCGTGTAGTTCTGGGCTGATCCCTCACCTTTCTGATGATCGTCCTCACCCCATGAGGCAAGATACTGCACGGAGCTCCAGACTGAGGGCAATTGATGGTCATTTTGTATTTCCTCCATTTCCGAATACTCGCACCAACAGTTGTCAAATTCTCTCCAAGCTTCTTGCTAATGGTCTTGCCAATGGTGGTGGAGAAGTTGGAGTGGAAGGAACTGATTCTGTGGACAGGTGTGATTTTATATACATAAGTTAAGATCAGGAGTATCTGTAAGAGATAGATTGATTGTAATCTGTGTGCAACATGGGCACACAACCAGTCTGTGGGAGCCAGAAGTCTGGCTGGGTTGTAGATCAAATACTTATTGCACTCAGCGACATGCAAATCAATTTATAACTTTTATGTAACATGTTTTTTTTTTTTTTTCGTTATTCTGGTTACGCTCAAACAAAACACAGTGAAACTTTTCTTTCCCGGTCACCAAACTATACTACTCACACAAAACACTTAATTTACCATCACACACCTCTTCTCACCATAAGAGTCTCCTCTCCTCATTCATTATGTGGCAACCAATATAAAAGCATAAATTAACCAAAAGGATTTATATTAACAAATAAGGATATTTAGAAGTGCATATTCTTTATCAGAAAGTTAACCAAAGTTAACCAAGTTTAAAAAAAAAAAAAAAAACAAACCTAGAACTTATTCCTTTACACAGTAAAATGAACCTTACAGGAAAACATGCATTAAGAACATATTGTTACAGAATACCCTTTTAATTGACAGAACAACAGGTATTTGTTCAAACGAGCTTCCATTGTCCTTCACTCAGTGTCTTTAGTAGTTGGTGAGCTGATGCACCTTTTTTGGTAAGACAGTCTGCAAGTTGTTCTTTTGTGTTGTACCACAGAACTCACTCAACCTTCTGTTTTTGGACAAGCTCTTTGATGCTGCAGTCTTTTCTCAGAGACAGACTTTGTGGACTTCAGTGCATCAGCAAGAGAATGATCATCTGTGACACAAATTATAGGTGGACCATGTTCAGCATCTCCTTTACACAGAACAGAAAACAATGTAGCAAGAAACATGGCATTATCAGTTCCATCCAACATTGCCAGTGTCTCTCCAGCAAGGATGCTTCTCACTACTTTCTTTACTCTCTTTGACTGCAAGTGGCGAGAATTTTCCATTCTCACCCATCAGAACAATCAGGTGTCCTCCTTGAGTGCCACCATCAGAAAGATTTCCAAATGAAGCATCACTAAACAACAATCTTGAAAGCGCTGTCTCTGCCCAAGTTTTGAAAGTTTAACATTACCTTCTTGGACTTAAGCATCAAACATGACATCTGGATGGCTTTGTCTCGCTATCCAGAGAATCTGTCCTATCTTTGACCTAAGCTAATTCTTCTCCTCCTCAGAGAGAGGGGAGTCTTGTTCGACAGCTCATGAAGGATCCATGTGTATGGGCTGCATTTGTTGAATGTAGTTCTCTTGGTGGATTTGAACATTTTTGCCTGCAGTAACGAACTCTATCCCCACATAGCAGAAGTCATTGTCTTCCTCATGTCCAACTTAAAAGGCAGACCGAAGATGTTGTATTACAGTTTTGGAGAAACTTTGTGTACCTCCCCATATAAAATCATCTAAATGGCAGGCAAGTACCCCTGTGACAGTGCTATCTTCATCTGTCCAATAAGAAATAGTGCCTCCTTCTCTCAGCATTATTTCCTTTACTCAGTTTTCCTTTACAGTGAGGCATCTGACAGTCCATACACACATTTTCTGAGCTTCCACAATGTTCCTTTGCAGTTAGCCTCAGGTGGTGGGCTAGTGTAAATGTCACGTGATAGTTCTGTTCCCTGTAGAAATGCAGAATTTATATCCATAGAATGAAGTGTCCCTTGGTTCTGACGGATAACTGCCACAAGTAAACAAAGAGACTCTGTAGAACATGTGGGTGAATCTTTTTGTAGCTCTGACACTTCTAGCTCCTCAAAGGCTCTAGCCACTAATCTTGCTTTCGGTATCAATCCAGTGAGTGTCTCCTTAAGGGCACACACCCATCTGGTGGAGATGCACCTTTGCCCCTCCTCAAACACGTTGTTTTGTCTCCAACTCTGCATCTCTTCTTGTTTGGCATGGTCAAACAACAGATCTTTTGTTACCATACCTCCTCACTTATATCTATGGTATTAGGTCTCACGTCAGTAACAGTAGGTTCTATCTGAAGGTCCTCCAGTTTTGATATATCAACTGAATTTCTTTGGCCGGAAACATTGCTTGGCTCGACAAACAGCAGATTGTACCAGTTCTTGAATTTACCTGAAACTTTCCCAGCCCGCCCAAGAAATTCTGCTCTATGCATAGTCCCCATGTCACTGTCTTGCCCTGTTCTCAGACGGACATCAATCTGTTCTTTGTCATTATGTTTCCCTACAACATCAGCTGTGTGCTGTGATATATCCTGCACCGCAGTGCTCGACCCTATGTATTCAGTTTCTGTGTCATCTATGTCAATGTCAACAGTTCCTGTTATCTCCTGTCTCTGCTCCTTGTCAGTGTCATTTTCTGTGTAATCGTCAATATCCATGTTATGGTCAGCAGTTTGTTAACTCTGGTCCTTGTTCAGTGTCTGTCATTTTCAACATTGTCATCTCTGTGTTGATAGTCACCTTCGCTGACTTTTTTTTTTTTTTTTTTTTAAGTCTGAGATCGTGTACCCTTACACAGGTTCCTCCATGTCTGACAAAGCCCACAGCTCCATCTTGACCAATCACAACTCCTGGTCCTTTCCCCTCTGGACAGACCACTCTCTTGTAGTATACTTTATCACCCATTTCGTATTTCTCATCTGTGTTGCGCAATTGTTTGCACAAGGCTCTCCGTATTCTTTCCGAACATTCTGCTTCTGTAAATGCTTTTCTTGCGGCATGTAAAGCAGAAAAGTGCTTTGCTACCCATTCACTTTTTGTGGTGCCCTCTAAAGCTGGGGGCTTGTAGATCAGCACCGAGGGCAGGTTTGGATTCTGTCCAAACACCAACTGATGAGGACTGTAAACATGAATATTTAGCAAGGTGTTCTTTGCCATAAGTGCCCAGTCCAATGCAGTTTGCCAGTCACAGCCATTACTTGCCTTTACCTTCATAATGATCTCAGTCAGTGTTTGTTTGTCTCTCTCTACCAGTCCATTGGTCCATGGGCTGTAAGCAGTTGTCTTTACTTCTATGTTGAAGTTCTCTGCCATATCTCTCACCTCATCATTGTTGAACTCTGCTCTATTGTCGCTAAACAGTTTCTGAGCTGGGCCATGCACACTTATCCAGGCATGCAGAAAGTGCTTCACTATTTCCGATCCCTTCTTTGTGGTCAAAATGCTTCCTGCACTAAACCTTGTGAACTGGTCAATAATGAGAAGATACCATACCTTGGGTTCACACTCGTGTAAATCTACTGCCACAGTTTAATTGTGCTGAGATGCCAGTGGTAAGCTAACAGGTGGCTTTGGTGTTGTCCTGCTGCATCTCTGACACATTTCACATTCACTTGTAATTCTCTGCAGAAAGACAGCACATTCAGGGTCTTTATTGCCTGAGCTAGCCAGAAGTCTCAGAAGCCTGTCAGCTGAAGCATGACCAAACTGTTTATGAAGCTTCACAAGCATTTTTCGTTTCTCTGCTTTGTCCATTTTTTCTGAGATTGCCAGTATTTCCTCATCATTTGCAAGATCATGCTCATCATTTTGAATACTTTTATCTTTTCTGTCCATGATATTCACACAATAATGACTAGAGCTTGTAAAGTCCAATTTTACCGGTTGATTGAACATCACTGCTCTGTCATTTTCCATATCCAGCACAGTTCCTGCTCTCTTCATGGATGAGTATTTTAGGGCAGTGGGATTTTTACCGGGACAATTTCAGTCTCAATATTGCACTTGATTTGTCCAATTTTTGCAGGAATTTTAAATCTTTTTGTGGAGTGGACCACTTTTCCATCCCCAAACCTAAGTGGCCTGTGACTGTATTTTCTTTAGACTCAACTCACTTTTGTTAAGTTTTGTAACATAGCTATCTAACCAATCCTCTCCACACACAGTACGTGTGCATGCTGTGTCTATTATTGCAGACCCAATGCATTCAGTCATTAAGATTTCAGCTTCATTAGGCAATTCTTTGGTATAAAGTGTAATGTTACACTCCTCAGTGTCACCTGTTTTACAGTCCTCGGTTAGTTTGATTTGGTCATTCTTATGTGGGCAGTCTTTAGCCCAGTGGAAAATGCTTTGACAAATGGCACATTTGGGTCTACACCTGTACCTGTCCAGAGGGTTGGTGCCCGGTAGCGGCTTTTGTTGATCATGTTTGGACCACTGCTTGTTCCTCTGTCGCCTGTGCTCCGTCACATATGCAGTTTCTTGATTAATTCCCATGACTGAAGCAGATGGATTTCCTCCAAAAATTTTCTTTAGTGTCAATTTCATCGAGACAAAAGTTAGATCTGTACACGCTGTTAGTCCTAACTGGCGATCTTTCACTTCCAAGCATGCAGTATCTAGTAGCTTGAAGGCCAACACAGTGTCTGGAAGTTCCATTTTGTACTTCTATCAAATTCTATTATATAATCTCTTACAATATGATCAAAGTTCGAATAAGCCTCGTAAGTTCGATCCTTTTCCTCTTTGAGAAATAATCTGTCAAGTGCCGTAAATAAAGTTGTTATGCCATTCTCCTTATTCAAATAATCTACCGGCACTTCCATCGCTGTCTCCCTCGCTCTCCTGGATAGCGCCAAAGCCACTGCAAGCGCTTGTTTCTCTTTCCCAAGCTCTGTAACTCTTGTCCAGACATCGATTTCAGCTTTCGTATGGTTTGTCCTCGTCAAAAGTTGATGGAACTTTATAATGACTAACCACCCTCTGCTACAAATGTTACGCTCAAACAAAACACAGCGAAACGTTTCTTTCTCGGTCACCAAACTTTACTGCTTGCACAAAACACTTCATTTCCCATCACACACCTCTACACAACAGACACCCCCTACCACCATAAGAGTCTCCTCTCCTCATTCATTATATGGCAACCAATATAAAAGCATAAATTAACCAAAAGGATTTATATTAACAAATAAGGATATTTAGAAGTGCATATTCTTTATCAGAAAGTTAACAATTCTGAGTCTCTCCATAAAAATGAAACTCCCTCAAAAATTAGAGAATTTTTTTGTAAGTCAGCAAACAAATTCTGCAGGGGCTCAAATAATTATTTCCCCCACTGTAAAATATGGATGCACATAGTGCAGTATTTGTGGTGAACCTCATACCTGCACAGTGCCTTCATAAACATACCTTGTATCTGTACTTATTTTCTATTTGATCATCTTCACTTTAGGGACACTTTGTAGTTTTCTATGACCGAGTATAGTTCATCTGTTTATCTGCATCATTTGCTAACTCTCTTTACCCCCTTTCGTCAGTGGTCAGGGCCCCCCCCAAGACCATCAGAGAGCAGATGTTCTTTGGTTGGTAGGTCCTCTGCACTGGTAGTGGTGTGTGTACATTAGGTACATATTATTGAACAAAACATCTATTAAAAAGACATTAATATGAAAAGCTTCTGAGCAGTAGTGTATATGTAATTTTGATCCAAGCATGACTTACACATCTAATAATGTTGGTTAGACATGGCAGTAACGGTAATCTTATGGAGCTGTCTTTGTCAGATTCTGATTCTTTTTCTATAGTGGTGTATTGGTTCCTTGGGGCAGTGGTGTTTGATCAGCCCAACAGGATTGAGTGTAATCATTTATTATGATGAATATTCATTTTGGGTAGACACTGAGGATATAGAATTTTTCAAACCATGACCTAGCAGAACTAATCTTTCCAGGAAGGGACTATTATTCCTGCTACAACCTGATCTTTGATGGAACCACAAATTATTCAGTCCTTAAGGTACCAGCCATAGCCATCTTCCTGTCTTTCAAACAGGATTATCCAAGTTCTTCTACAATGGAGACATTCTTCGCAAAGACGCCATCACTGCTAGTATTATCAAAGTCCAGAAGATCCTGCAGTGGTTTGAGGGCCAGAGCCGACTGACCTTTTATGCAAGCTCTCTGCTCTTTGTGTACGATGGCATACCGTCCACCAGCCCACGTATGCTCAGCCCAAAGGAGAACATCATTACCCGGACCCTCCCAAAGACTGAGGGGGTGCTAGAGTACAACAACAACATTGACCAGAGCCTCTCCACCATGTACTCATTGCACAAGAAAGGCTGTACCAGAAGCCACCACCAGGGCAAGCAGGACAACAGTAGGTGGCAGCCCAATGGTAATTGCAGCCCAGTTCAGTTGGAAGCCAAAGGTCATGAGAAGCCAGGAGAAGCTGACCAATTATTGGCACATGTTGAGGTTAGGATGATAGACTTTGCCCATGTTTTCCCAAGCGACGTCCAGGACCATGGCTACATTTATGGGCTGAGGAACCTGCTGAAGATTCTCAAAGAGATCCTAGAGGGCTGAAGGGTTACAATTCCCTGAGGTTTCCATGGGTTTCCACAGTATTGCTAAAACCTGTAAAATTGCTCAATTTATGCGGTCGTCTGGTAATTATTCCAGATTATTTCACCAAATTGTTTTTATGATCAGGTATTTTTACAAGACATCTCAAAGTAAAAACACTGATCTAAGATTGCTCATGTTATTCTGTGTTTCAAAAGAGTGCATTCTGGTTAGCATACTTACAGGGAAGTGTTTGTTACTTTATCAACCAGGTTTGTTGCTTTAGAAACAATTGCTCTTTTAGTAAATTTTGCAGAAGTTTCTGCATTTAAAATGAGCAGTATAATACAAAAACACATTCAGGGTTGCAACATACTTCAGTCATGGGTCCTCAAGAGGTTATAGAACAACTTTGGACTTTTAAAGCCTGTATTTTGACTGTCAAGGGTCAACACACTTAGCCTAGCTTATCATGTAAATGTCAAACTCTTCATGAGCTTGATGAGTTGCATTTGGGCAGAGAATACTTGAAATGGCCACTGTCCTTGAACAATGCTTTGAGGCTCAATATAGGGATGTAGCTACTCCAAAAGGTCTCCCCCCTTCCGGGTTCTCTATTCTGCACTACTTGGACTAGCAATGCTGTGAACCCCTTTGGAAATCTTTTCTGGTATACATAGGCTTGGTCTTTTTAACAGTGACATACAGTTTCTGTATTTGACTCAGGTAAACTGACTCCATATTTATCCTGGAAAAAGGAGAAATGTTACT
Source organism: Alestes dentex (assembly GCA_037576975.1). Classification (NCBI taxonomy): domain Eukaryota; kingdom Metazoa; phylum Chordata; class Actinopteri; order Characiformes; family Alestidae; genus Alestes; species Alestes dentex. The sequence continues at coordinate 9,074 of JBBIGA010057999.1, forward strand.
ATGAAACCTTAGACGCTGTCTTAACACTGTTTTCCTCCACTGTGCAACTACGTTAGCTCATGTTTCTTGACACAAGACAGTTGCTTTCCCATTTCATTTTTAATGGCTATACCATTGTTTTAAGTGACAAGGTTTGTTAGGAATGAGGTTTGGCAGGCTTTATAAGTACATGTTTGTCAATTTTTCTCTAATATTCACTGCCAAAATTAACCTTGCCTGTCAGTGGTCTGTTGTGTAATTTTTAAACTGGTGATTTTTGAATGAACTTAACCTACACAAATTTCAGCATGTAAATATGATGCTGATTACATTTTGTGTTTACTGATGCAATATGCAGGCATGATGGCCGACAGGATGGGAGTGCAAATCTTTACGGAGTTTTGGAAATCATTAATTCTATTAACAGTCTCTTACTTGTCATGATTGAGTGCTTGTAAAGGCTAGCAAAGGCTAACAAAAGGCTAGCAAAATGCCACCTATTGCTGGGAGGGTACATGTGTATAAGAAGGCTGACTGCATACAAATGTGTAAATTTAGAGTGATTATGGCTGGTTTTCAGTGGGTGGGTTTTTAATAATGCTGTAATATGCACTTTCTTGTGTGTGATTGAACAGAATGAAGCTTTATTTTGAGTGCACCTATAGCATTGATTTCAGCACAAGAAGCCAAAAGAAGCAAAATCTTGATCTTAAAAAAAGACTAAAGGAGAGAGAAAATAAACACTCTCAGACTAGCAAAGAATAATTTCAAAACCAAGATAAGGATCTCAGACGTGTCATTATTTGTCATCAGATGCATTTTGCTTATGTTCAAAATAGCCTAGTTCCTAACCATTTAAATTTGTTTGATCTTGCATACATTTTATTAGCAATCCTTATCTTTATATTGGCAAAAATGTTTTTTTTGATCCAGGGCATCACCTTTACAAGTTTTATCTCTTGTTGGTACACAATCACTGTACACACTGACAAATCAGTGGAATTTCTTAAACATCTCGGGACTGTTTAGTTATTCCTAGGGCTGTCATGTCAAGGCTAGTTACTCAGTTAAATGTGATTTTAAAAACGGTCACACATAACCCTGCTACATAACCATGGCATAACGGGACATGTCATAGCAGATGTAATATGTTGTTCAGTAATATAACAGTGTCATGTTACCATTACTAGTCATTCTCATGACTGGTTGCCTCAGTTTGTCATAAATCATGTCAAATGTCATCGATTCTGTCATGGCAATTAGTCATAATGGGGACCATAACGCTGTTAATTTACTAGGTGTAATCTGAGATGACAACTCCAAGACAGCATAGGATATCTGCCATGATATGTCATGGTTATGTTGGCACTATGTAAAGTGTTACAGAAAAATTTAGGTGAATTAATTTTTTTCTCTTAATATTTTTCTTCTCCTATTTATCTCTCTTACAGAAAAAAGGAGAGCCTGGTGGACACACACACACACGTGTTTGAGTCAAGTCATTACTCGATTAATTGACAAAAAATAATTGGCACCTTACTCAGTATAGATTACTAGAGATGCACAGTATCTGCTTCAGCCGATATTGTACATCTTTTAACAAAATGCTGAAAATGCTTAAAAATGTCGGCATCAGATCAACCCTCGGATTTGACCGAAATTTCAAACCAATATTTAATTTTATTATACTCTAGAAGAGCAGAATGTTTAGCTGCTAGCTATAAAATTGTATGAAATTATTTTAACACTACCGTTCGTCTTAACCCATTGAAACATTGTTTGTCCCTAAATAAAACACTTTAAACAGCTTGGAAGGGCAAAACTGGAATCGCATGTCTTTGGGCAAAGACAAAACCAAATATGTGTGGAATTCCCTGTCCAGCTCTCAGGAACATATTAACACATCATAATGTGCAGACGTCATAATGTGCAAAAGCACAAAACAAACAGGTGGACCTGTATCATGGCTCTCCTTTAGCCGGTTAAAGCAAGCAGCACTTGTTCTGTAGCATGGTCTGTTAACCCAAGCATCTCACTTGCATTCCATTTGTATATGAGCAGGTATAAATGTAATTATTGTTATACCAGAAAATGCTTTTTTTAATCATTATGATTCATGCACTGAAGAAAATGGAAATACTGTAATGTCATTCTTTTTGCTGTGAACTATTGCATCATTCTCAGAATTGTTTTGGTTTTCTATTTGAATTTATAACCATTTATAATATGTTTCTAATTGCACCTGAGAGATTTGTGGTGGTGTTTGAAGCACTTTAATGGTTTGCTTGACTGGATTTTGCCTGTAAGCAGGTCAACTGTAAGGGCAGGTTAAATAGTTCTCCAAGTTAAAGATTGTCATTTGAACTAATGGCTTTTAACTCATTTTTTTCGTTTGACACATAAAACAATTGCTATGTGTGTTCTTATTAAGAGTCAGGGTAAACTTAAGTATGATGGAATATGTATCCTTAAAACTGCTGTGCTGTCTCCTGGAATATGTTTAAGTTCAGTCTGAATATTGGTTACTGTCTCATGGACCCAGTTAGTGTAGTGGGTTAACTCAGACCTTTGATGCCAGGCAGTCACTGTGTTGGATAAACAAAACTCAACAGCAGTTCTTATTTCTGAATCACACTAGTTTTCTGTGTTGTTTAATTAGCAGATTCCTACTCCCACTGTAAAAGTGTTCTTTTATAGCAACTGTGAGGTTGTACAAAGTACCACTGACGCCAACCCTGTGCACCCTAATGACAACCTGTAGCACAGCTACATCTCAGTTGAAATTAATGTACTCAGTTTAGCTATTGCAAGTATAATTTTCCCTTTGATAGAATGTGATTTTTGCCATATAAAACTTGTCCAACCCCATAAAATATGGAGCATAGATCGGTCAGTTGGCTGCCACAAGCTTAGGCTGTGGATGACTTACTCCGGCTTTGGTTTATTTCTGGAATGATCAATGTACAGTCGTCTAAGCAGAAGGCACCTACTCATCCAACCCTATGCTAATCAGCTTTTGTAAAATAGATGTATAACATGTGTAATAATATGTAATGATATTGGGTGTATGTTTGGCAAATTTATCAGTATTAATAAAATCCACTGTTCCCAAAAAAACTACTTTATCATATCCATTTCTTTGTTGATCTCATTTTTAGTATAAAGTGGTTCCCAAACCTGCATTATCTAGATCTCTTTAGATTTTAATACAAAAACTTCATTACATTTTCCATTTCAGTTTTTTGTTTCTTTTGACAATTCCTCATGTTACCACAGCACACACATTCTAAATAAGAATAAAAATTAATTGGATGGCAAAACTGCGCAGCAGTCATTTGCCTGGTGGCTAAGGTGTTAATCAGAGGCTAACAGATAAGCTTGTGCCTAGAGCATTAGATTGAAACAGTATGAAGCACAACAGTTTTATATAATGCTGAATGCTCTAAAACACTGAAAATAAAAACGTGAACCTTACTTTCAGCAACTCCTTACTTTTGCGCTATATATATGTGCTATATATATA